>JAMZAV010003258.1:0-71617 GCA_024449915.1 Sweltsa coloradensis | reverse complement strand
TTTTGCAGAGCAGTTTCATCGGGAATGACTCACCTCGTGACGTCTCGTTTCTTCCTGTAGCATTTAGCTCGGCACAACGTCGGCGTTCAGTTCCTGACACAATTTTCAAGTGCAATTACAAGTGGGTCGAATGAGTCTGGCAAGTTGGATAGTATTATTATTGCCAGCTCATCATCGGTCACTGCTGCATCAATCGAACTGAGCTGTTGAGCAACAGCCAACATCTTGTTCAGATAGTCCTCCATATTTTTGCAGTGTTGGAACTTGATGCCATTAAGTTCACGGCGTAAGTGAATTTTCCTTACTAGGCCTCTGTCTTCAAAGGCTGCTTCTAATTTAAGCCATGCTTCACGGGCAGTTTTACATGTACTTACATGTATGTAGAGATGAGGCTTCAGCCCTAGGCTTAGAGTGGCAAGTGCACGCTGGTCTATATTCAGATTGGTTTCAACCTCTAGATCAAAGTCACCTGGGTCGATTGCTTTCCACAATGTTATCACGGACTAATTGCATTCTCATGCCAAATTTCCATGTATTATAGTTGCTAGCGCCTCCAGTCTCTCTGGTTGAGAGGGCTAGGTTAGCCGCCATGTGCTCTAATAACGTAACAGTTTTTGTAGGTTATTTTTAGGTTTATCTTTTATCTTTTCGCTTAGATTTAAGCAATATCAATTTAGCAATATCTGGGCCCATAACCTGTTATAAAATAACGTTGACATTGAAAGATTAAAGTGGATTTATTGATATTTAAAGATAGATAAACACTAATAGGCTAGGCCTAGCACACAGACATTTGTGACAGGATGACAACACAGGAAGCAATGGTGCACTGTGGGTAATAGAGTTATTTCCTGTTTGTAGTTCATACATCTAGCACCAGGTGGCACTGGCATAAGGCCCTAGATTTAAATTTGAGCGGGCTATGGCACATTTATAACAATAACAATATTTGAGCGATTTCGATATGTCATTAATAAAGAGTGAGAATAATAATGGCCCTAGCACACTGCCTTGAGGCACCCCATTCTTAAGTGGCATCCATTCAGATTTATTATTACCCGATACTATACATTGCTGTCTTCCACTGAGAGAGAGAGAGAGAGAGAGAGAGAGAGAGAGAGAGAGAGAGAGAGAGAGAGAAGAGAGAGAGAGAGAGAGAAAGAGGAGAGAGAGAGAGAGAGAGAGAGAGAGAGAAGAGAGAGAGAGAGAGAGAGAGAAGAGGAGAGAGGAGAGAGAGAGAGGAGAGAGAGAGAGAGAGAGAGAGGAGATAGAAGATAAAGGCTTTTTTTTTAAAGGCGGGTTTTAAGGCTAGTAAAGCCTTTTTCCACCCAACCCTAATTACCTTAATAAAAATACAAATGATAATGAAGGCCTAATGAAATATAGAAAATTTGAACACAAAGAAAATTGGGCCCTGATGAAAATTACACAAATTAACTGAAAACAAAAATTTGAAATTATGAAAACAATAAACACAATTTAGCTATATTTATTCTCCGATTACCCACGTTTTTCTTTACATTTTCATTACAGTAAAAAAAAAGGGCGCCCGTAAAGTTAAAGAGTAACACAGGTAAACCCGAGAAAATTAATATGAAATTTATTTTCTTTTTTTTGGGTTGTTTGGTTTTTTGATTTTATTATTGTTTGTAAGTAAAAATTTGAATAATGGGAAGTTAGTGGCATTTTTAAAAGCATAAAAGTTATTTATATATTTGTCTCTGATTTCAGAGGAAGAGATTCAAGTTCGAAAGCGTGGATTTGAATGAGTGGTCAAGGAGATTATTTCGTGTATGGGAAAGAGGGTTGTACCAGATCTAGACCGGATTAAACTTTGGTTTGAGTGAAGAAATTGAAAGTTAGAGGGAGAAAAGACGTGACGATTTTGAAAGAGTTGTGAACTGGGCATACGGAGTAAAGGGTTTTTCTACGCCCTTAAACTACCCCAACCCAGCGTTTTAAAACCCCGGGGTTATATGGTCAGATTTTTTATTCCTAAATAAAGTAAAAGGGGGAATTTTTGGGCCCCTTTGGAGACAAAATACCCAGGTCCGGTCAAGTCATTGTAAAAAAAACGTCGCAGTAATCGAAAGGGGGAATAATAAGAGTTTGTACAAGCATTTTTTTTAGTTTGTCGGAAAGAATTTTTTTAGCTGTTTAAGAGTGTAGTGCAGCATACGTTTTTTAAAAACGTGTTTAACATTTTCCGCCCAAGTCAGGTCATTAGTATAATAAGTCCTGGGTTTTCTGATTTGGGTTTTTTGAAAGGGTATTGTTGTACCGTTTAAAAAAAACGTTTTTGATTGTCGAGTGGTTAATTTGCTAAAAGTTGTGGTAGCCAAAAATAATGATTGTGACTTATTGGGGTTTATTGCAAAACGTTTTTAGTTGCCAAAAAGAAAAGAGTTTGCAGGTTTTTGTTTTCATTTCAATGCTTGTTTAAATTATGGGGGAGAGACATGTTTTAAAATTGCAGACGTCGCGATAGGTGGTGATAGAAATAAATGGGGAAATTTTGAAATGTTTTTAATGTACAATGAGAAAACAAAGGTCCTAAAAATTTTGCGGACACCTGCGTCATGGGAACCCAAATTTCGTTTGATTGTCATGAGATAAGCACGTTCCCTGCCGCGGAGATAGAATTCACCCCATTGTAGTTGGAAGGGAGAAAAATTAAGATTGAATTTTGTTTAAGAATTCTATGTCAACGGAGTCAAAAGCTTTGCTAAAGTCAAGTAGTGTCGTAGGGTAAGGTTACTGTCCAGTGAGTTCTTACGTCATCAGTTATTTTAAGAGTGCTGGGGATGTACGGATTACATCGGAACCCAGATTGGTGCTCGTCTAAAATTTTGATTTAATTCAGAAAATCGGAATTTGACAGTGGACAATATTTTCCGGGGCTTTAAAAGGGGCGGGTAGAATGCTAATTGGGCGAAAATAAGGGGGTGTAGAAGGGTTTTGTTTTTTTAGGCAGAGGGCGGACAAAGGCTTTTTTCCCACATATTAGGGTAGGCGTTTAATGTAAGAAAAAAAATTAAATAGTGTAATTTTGGGCCGAAGGATGGGGGAGAGTTTAATCAAAATTGAATAATTTTAACGGTTTTTTTGATCTTTTCCCTGAGCTTTGATTTTATTTTTTTACGTGCAAGGCCATTCTTGGGGAACAGTTTAAAAGGAAAGGGGTCGAGGTTGGCTTAGCTTGGTGTCTGAGTTTTTTATAGGAATTTTTTAAAGGATAAAAAATTAAAGGGTAGTGTGGGAAATGGGTTTTTAATTGATCAATGGTATTAAAGTGGAGCTTTATCTTTTTTTTTACCAATGCCTTTTGTGACAGATTTTGCCACTTTTTTAATAGGTGTTTAGGGTCCAAAAACTTATAAGTGGTCTCTTTTTTTTGTTCTAATTTTTGGGTTTGTCTTGTTTTTAATGTTATAGTTCTTTTTTGTCGTCAGTAGGGTTACTTTTGTATCTATTGAAGCGGGGCACGTCTAGAATAAGGTCTTTATTTCTGTGTTTTGCCAAGGTGACGGAGGCTTACTTACCCCAACCACTTTTAAAAGGGGGTGTTTGTCTAAAGTTTTTAACAAAAGAGTGTTGGAACCGGATAGTTTATCGCAATAGTAGTGCAGTCAGATATCATCCAGGGCAAAGATATAGAGTCTAATTTTAAATTTGTAGTGCGATAAATTTAAGGCTCGACAGAAATTTAATTTGGTTTTTGCTTTGGAGTTGGTTTAGTATTGAAGAAAATTAAATCGTGGCGGGAAAATTTCCCGGATTGAGAGTTTTCCGGGTTTAAAAACTTTGTCCTGATTTAGATGTCATATAATATCAATCCCTGTGGGGAGAGGTTGAAGTATGGTGGTTGGCTTAGGGGGAGTACAGTTAAATTAAAGGGTTGAATATAGTTTTTTAATTGTTTTTTATCGGTGTGATTTTATAACTGCAAATTGTGTTGAAGTTCCCCCACGATTTTGTGTTATAAGTGCATATAATTTAATAGGGGTTTTCAAATTCAGATAAAAAAACCGATTTTGGGTGGGCGTATAGAGGAAAAAGCACTGTTTGGTTTTTAATTTAATTTTAAAAAAATGTATTGGGCCCGCGTTATATTCGCTTGGTGATGACTAATATTTTAATTAATGTCGGAACGGGGCAAGGCACATAGCCCCACTCGCCCGCTTAGTCGGTGTTTCGATTTTGGCGGTATCCATCTAAATTTTTAGACTAGAAGAAAGTGACGGTTTTAAACCCGGACCGCTTTTCGAGAATAACATGCACATTATTTTTTGTTTTACAATAGCCTCTAGCTCCAGGGAGTGGGCCACAGGGCGAAGCTTAGAGCACCACGAGGAGCCTTGGATGTCCCGCCAAAAGTGTTTTAGAACACTCCCAGTCGAAGGATGAATGTAGGGACATGGGGGGAGAGAGAGAAGGGTGTTTACTACGTCGGTAAATCATTAAAATGCGATAAAGTTTGAATGTTTTTCTGGCAATGGGGTGGGATGTGGGTTGGGGGGGGTGGAACTTGGAATGTGTTTTTTTTCCAACTTATAATGCGAACCTTTTTTAAAAAAAAATTAAGTTTAATGGATAAAAAAAATAATGATAAAGTACTAAAAATAATAATTATATTTATAAGAGAATTTTCCCCATCGTTTATAATGTAATCAAATTAATATGCTTGGTTAATCACCCTTTTCCCATTTCCCCCTTCTTTGTTAATCATAATGAAACGCAAACACACAATAACGCCAAAACCCGAACAAAAATTTGGAAAAAAACACAAATGGTTTTCTTAACATTTAAGGTAAAAATAAAAAGATTTTTTTTACGAATAATAATTGGATAATAGAATGAGAAAGTCCCACACGTAGAAAAAAACTTTTTATCAAGTAACCGGGGTTTTTGGGGTTTTTACACCCCTCTACTTTGTTGAGTCGCTTCGCGAGGACGTACAGTCGCGTGTTTTCGGACAAAGGACGACGACCCCCCCCGGGTCCCGACGCCCCTTTTCCCGGGGATTCCTTTGGGAGTGGGGTAGAGTTTCGCCTCACTTTGTGAGGATTCCCTTATAAGGGGGCTCCTTCTTCGCCAGCGCCTTGCGCTCCAGATTTTGGGCCCTGACGATGTACCGACGAACTTTACGATGATCGGACGAGGGCGTCCCGAGACACGACCCCTGCGGAGTTACGCTGACAGGCCCCGGCGGTGACAGGGTCGATGTCTAAGGGGAAGGCCCTGCATAATGTCGTATTTGCAAATGGGGACAGTGTCGAGAAATCTTTATTTGGTCTTCAGGGAGGGCCCTGCAGAGCAGGCAGACGTCTGCTGTACTGTTTGTCAGCGTCGAGACGGTGAGTTTCCCCCGGACGCCCCGTCAGGCGGGCGAGTCAGTCCGCGGCCCCCATCTCCCGGCGATGGGCCTTCACAGCCCCAATCTGAACTTTCCCGCAGAGTCTGAGGGTCAAGTATCTCCGTGGGACGGGGCGCCGCTCCGGGGGTGGTTGTGGAGACTCGGTCGCCCAGCCCGGGTGGTGGCAAGGAGGCTTATCTGCGCCTCAGAGTCTCCTAACGTGGCAAACGCGCCGAGAAGGAAAACCCCCAGCGTAGTGAAGTTCCGTAGTTCCTTGGGCAGTTTTGGGGGGGTTTTTGTCTGTTGCGGTTTTTGGGCTGCCATAGTTCTGCTGGTTAGAAGCTTTACGATAGATAGAGTAATGGTAAAAACACACATGAGTAGAGTTTAAAATTTTCGGTAGAATGATGCAAAGTTGAGAAAAAAATTTTAGTGAAAATACGCCGATTTTTGGGAAGATACCCGGAGAAAACGAAAAACTATCAACAACAAACTCATTTCAAGTTTTTTGGGTGAAGCCATTCTTTTGGGTCCAAAAAAGTTTTAAAAATCAAAAAAAATGTGAGCACTAAAACAAAATGTTCATTTTGTTTTAAATTCTAAAAATTAAATCTCGGGTTCCTCTAAAATATAAAACAAAAACACTTTCATGAGGGGCAAATTATGCGCAGCACTTATTTAAATAAACAGTTAAAGAATTTCCAATTTCCATTCAGTGGAACTATACTAAAAACACATTTTCGCATGACCCGTGTATGATGTGGTGGCTCCGGGTCACAGCCTTCGTCAGAGAGAGAGAGAGAGAGAGACGAAGAGATGTAAACGACACGCACGCATACTCCCCGCGGCTCCGCTGCACATTTTACTTGACGCTGTTAATCTTTGAAATATAACAAAGAACAAGAAGTTTAATATATGACAATTGGCTTTTAAGACTAATAACACGCAGTATATCTCTTTTGTCTTCACTTTAACGTATATATAACAATTATTATTTATGTACAATTATTAATATGAAATTGCCAATTTGCATGACTCCCCGTTAACTTTTTACACTTTTTTTTCTAAAGGTTTTCGAAGAACTCGTAGTTCAATAGCCATGCAAAGTTTGAATGGTGTACATTCACCCGTTCGTGCACAATCGTTGATTATGTTGAATTGGCGAATTAGATAGTAGTAGTTGTAGGGAGTAACTAACATCCTGAAAGTGATTTTAAGCATGTTTCAATTCAACCCACGTTTTCGCCCAGAAAGGATGGTCTCACTTCAACCAAATTTAATATATGTTGTCAGGTACCCAAACCCCCCCGATTAAGACAGTTTTTAACTTCATGTCACATCCCGTGTTGCCTGTGCGATGCCTCGAAAACGGCCCAACTCTGCTTACAGTATAAGGTGCCTTGAGTGTTCTAGCGCACGCTTGCTTGGCAGCGGTGCACTAGCGTGCACCTAAATAGACCTTCTCACACCCTGGGCCCCCAGAACTAAACTCCTTGACTTAATCCACTCCTTCAACATAAACAAAACTATTACCACTCCAACCCGTGTGACGAGCACTAGTAGCACCCTCATTGACAACATTTTCACCTTCGTAAATAATTCTCTGTTCTCAGTAAACTCCTTTAACCCTGGCCTCTCAGACCACTACCTTCTCACCATATCTCTTGCCTTAACCAACGTGGTGCCTAAGTCGAAAACCTTAAAACACCTTTTTAACCGTGCCAATACAGATTATTTTCTCTCTCTCCTAAGCCGCGAAGAGTGGCGCTCTCTTAATTCTTCTGCTGATGCTGACCAACTGTTTACATCATTTCTATCGACCTTCTTGCATCATTTTCATATGGCTTTCCCCCTCAAAAACTACTCCCCCTGTAATACACCAGCTAGCCCTTGGATCACTCATGAGCTACGACTGGAAGCACAAAACCTGCGGTCACTTCATCTAAAAATAAAACTATCTAGCAACAGTCACGACCACAAACAACAATACCTCAACCTCAAAAATCTCACGCTAAAAACATCCGCCAGGCTAAACTACACTTTAATGATCATGTTATAACCTCTTCTAACAACATTGCCAAAGCTACATGGTCCATGATTAAATCACAAACCATGGCTCTCGCATCCAAAGTAAACCTTTCAATTATAACTAATAAACAGCCAATCTCGGACCCCGACTCCCTTGCTAATCATTTTAATAACTTATTTTTAAATTTAAGCATAGCAAGTCAGCCGTCGTCCACCCCTCCCTCCCAAGTGTACACCAACACCCATCACAATACTAAGTTCTCTGACCACACTATATTTCTCTACCCAACCACTGAAATTGAAGTGATTCAAGTAGCTAAAAAACTGGGATCCAAACACTCTAGCGGATTAGACGAAGTTCCCGGCTCCCTTCTGGCTAAATGTACACTTCATATTGCTGCCCCCTTAACATTTTTAATTAACAAGTCATTTTCTTCGGATATTTTTCCATCGCAACTAAAGAATGCCAGAGTAATACCTATCTACAAACGCAAAGGCAAGAAATTAGACATGAATAATTACAGGCCTATCTCCATCCTCTCATCGTTCTCCAAGATTTTTGAACACATCATGCATGATCGACTACTATCCTTTTTGAACTACCACTCCCTTTTATCACCAACTCAGCACGGCTTCCTTAAAAATAAGTCCACCGTCACTGTAATCTTTAGCTTTCTCTCTCCCCTCTATTCTGCTCTGGACCAAGGAGAGCTTGCAGTGGGCCTCTTCTATGATCCAAGTAAGGCATTTGATACCATTGACCACAATATTCTCCTAACAAAGCTAGAAACCTTCGGTATAAGAGGAGTAGCCCTCAAATGGATGGCCTCATACCTGTCCGACCGGACCCAAGCAGTTGAAATCCAGGCTTTGGTAAAAAAGTCTACCCATAAATTTCTCTCTAAACCAAAAACTCTGGTCACAGGTGTTCCCCAGGGTTCAATCTTGGGCCCATTAGCCTTCATTCTATATGTCGACGATCTTCAGGATTGCCTCAGCAAAGGTACCCTGACCCAGTACGCCGATGACTCGAGCCACCTTCTAATTCTCCCTAAAGATTGTGCCCCTACCCTCCCAGCATTGGTGAACGAACAAGCCTCCCTGATGTCCTCCTACTGCCACACTAATATAAAAACTCTTTCACTTCCTAAGACCACCTACGTTTACTTCCACATCCCCCAAAATGCTCCAACATCCAGTCCATTAGTCCGGCTAGATGATAAAAGCATTGCCCGCACCAACTCTGCTAAGTTGTTAGGTCTGACCATCACCAAAACATTAGACTGGTCCATTCACATTGAACAGGTCACCTCCAAAATTAATAGTGGTTGTTTCATGCTTAGGAAACTGAAACAGATAGTTCACCCCCATGTCCTCAAATTAGTATATTATGCTCATATTCACTCACATCTATCATATGGCATACTATTCTGGGGTGCATCCCCTCAAGCAATTAGACTGTTCACCCTCTAGAAAAGGGCTGTCCGCATAATTGCTGGTGTATAGTAGGCATTCTTGCCGTGATATCTTCAAAGATCTGGGAATAGCTACTCTTGCAGGTTCCCTGATTCAAGCGGCATCTTTTTTTGTCCGGCTTAATCTCAATCTTTTTCCCTTAAATACATCAGTCCACTCCCATTTTACAAGGTCAAATCTCCAAATTCGTATCCCCACCCATAATCTGTCTAATTCTCTAAAAGCCCAAAGTACTTGGCCCTAACCATCTTCAACAAGCTTCCCAACAACATTAAAACATCCCCCTCCACAGCTTCCTTTAAAGCTAATTTGAAATCCTTTGTCACATCCAATAGCTACTACTCCCTCCAAGAATACCTATCTCCCTAAACTGTAAATACCTGTATAATATCCTGTTTTTTTCTTTATTGTGCTTCTATAATATCATTTGTTGCACTGCATTTTATTGTGTTGCCATTCTCTTTAATTACCATACATACACCTTGTAAGTTGTAAGCCTTCTTATTGTATGTTCTTACGATATCTTATTATATATTGTTACTGGTAGGTGTAGGCCTAACTACAGCCTTCACTTCGACATCACTATTGTCTATTCCTATTCTGTTTAAGCCAGTGCTATCTTATTCTTGTTAGTTTACATGTTTTATTGTACAATTGTTTATCATAACATCTCTGTCCTATGTTTGTCTTTCCCACCTTTCGGGAACATTTTCTGATTATTTTAATTTTGTAAAAAC
Organism: Sweltsa coloradensis; assembly: GCA_024449915.1. NCBI lineage: Eukaryota > Metazoa > Arthropoda > Insecta > Plecoptera > Chloroperlidae > Sweltsa > Sweltsa coloradensis. Next base: position 62,020 of record JAMZAV010003258.1, on the reverse strand, counting down.
AGTTATTACTCCACATCTCACATTCTGCATGTGCCTTCAGCTCTTAATGCATGTAAATACCATTCATACATTCAACTTATTATAATTTATTTATTATCCATATATGTATATATTACATTTACATTTACTATGACAGCCTGCCACTAGCACTATCCGATATACCTAACCCACTGTGTAAATATCTTGTCACTTAGGGCCTATATATACTATATTTTATTTACTTGTATATAATCTCTCTCAAGATGATACCTGTATCTTACAGGTCTACTGTGTCTCTACGTGTGCTAGTACACAATAATTAGGGGTGGGCGAACCCAGGTTTTTGACTTTCGAGCCGAACTCGAACTTTTGAACCAAAAATTTTCGAACTTCGAACTCGAGCCGAACTTTTGAAAATCCATTATTATTCTGTAACGAATAGACATTTATAATTTTTTTTTAAAAAGTTATAAAAAAATTTAATTTGAATATAAAAGCTCAAATTTAAAAAAAAAAAGTTATAAAAAATTTTAATTAAAAAAAAAAGCTCAAAATAAAGGCTCCATTTCGTCATAAAAAATTCAATTAATTCAACTATTTTTTCAAATTTTGCGTATTTTCAAATTTCCCGCCGTTAAGATTCAATAATGTTGGTACTTCGTAGATCAAGAAGCAAAATTTCTAGTTTGTGTTTGTTATGTTGCCGACCCTGCACGACGAGTGTGAATTGTGACGATCGAGCCAATCACAGATGCGCACCGCCTTCTAACAGATAGCTTCGTCGTGACGTCATGGCGTGACAAAACGAGAACTTTTCAAGGCGCTGGAACTTGGAAAATCAGCTGTTAGAAAAATCCAGTATGGCGATCGCTGCTTTGTTGTTTTATTACGCGAACGATGTATTCAATCAGTTTTTGGCGTGTTTTTGGCGTAATTTCAAGACGAAGTTCGTTTAAAGTTCGAAGTTTTGATAAAAACCAAACTCGAGCTTAAAAAGTCGAGCCCGAGCCGAGCCGAACTTAAAAAAAAGCTGGGCTCGGGCTCGAGTTTTCGAACGTTCGCCCACCCCTAACAATAATTGTTACTAATCTGTGCCAGGCCCTCCTAGTTTATTCTATTTTAAGTGTACATGTACATATTTACTACATTACATACTACTTTTAACTATTATATCTTTAGTATTAATTAGTTGACGACATCCATATTTGTACTATGTATAGATCAACGGATCTGTTGCAAGGAGGTGATTCCAATGTTTTAAACATTTGATAGACCGTGTACTTTGGTGGGTGATACCTACTTTGATTGTGAAACCTTGATTGTTGTTATGTTTTGGATGTGTTTTGGTTGTCGTTGGTAACCTCCAAGATGTCTGGCTTGAAATAGCAAATAAACTGACTTGCTATTATAAAAGTGTTTTACGTGTGATTTATCGACTGTAGTTATTATATTCAAAGGGTTTTTACAATTTTGGCGACCGTGACAGGACCCGTGAATATAATAAGATGGATAAATTAATACGTTTACGAGCGCCAGTTCGTTCTGCAGTGACGCGATCTTCGAGATTGATTGAAGCCGAGCTGCAAGGTGGACGTGATCATTTTACTTTGGGTAAGCTTATGTATCTGTTGGAAGACAAAGTTTTGACCCTAAAAGCAATGGACGTGCAGATATTAGATCTTCTTCAAGAAGATGAAGCGTTAAGTGGCGACTTTGAAAAAGAATTCGAAGATGTGGAGGCACGCCGAGATAAATACCTCGAGTTGAAGTATGAGGTTGAGGCATGTAATAGGCCTACTGTGGTGAACCAATCCTTAGCGGGTCCTAGTCAGGATAAACCTGATACTGGAATCATTATCGGAAGCTGTGCGAGAAGATTCAAACTGCCCTCTATTCAGCTCAAGAAATTCAATGGTGAGTTAAAAGACTGGTTGGGTTTTTGGGGACAATTTAGAAAGGTTCACGAAGATGTTAGTATGCCTGCAGAAGACAAGTTTTACTATTTGCTTGACGCAATGGCAGAAAATTCCAGGCCTAGGAGTTTGGTTGATAGCTTCCCAGCAACGGCAGAGAACTATCCTAAGGCTGTAGACGCATTGGTGTCGCGATTTGGGCGTGATGATGCCATCATTGAGTATTACGTTCGAGAGCTAATACGTCTTGTAACTTCGAGTAGTATCAAGAAAGACTTGACACAGTTGTATGACCAACTGGAGTCTCATCTGAGAGCCCTCGAGTCGTTGAAAGTAACGTGTGACAAGTATGCATCTGTGTTGTATCCTTTGGTCGAATCTTGTCTACCAGAAGAGACACTCCGGGCGTGGATCAGAAGTAGAGCCATGTCAACTGCAGATCCAGTGGGGAATTCAGAGGAGCAAGATACGCTGCAGAAGTTGATGAGATTTCTGAAGAGTGAAGTTGAGGGCGAGGAACGAGTCAAGATGGCTAAGACAAATGTGGTTAAACGATCGACTCCTGAGGCACCTCGCCATTCTGATGTGCCAACTGCTTCTGGATTAGCTAACGGCGCACGTTGAGTATAACCACATGTTAAAATGTGTATTTTGTGACAAGTGTCACAAATCAACTGAATGTCTTGTAGTCAAATCATTAAGTTTGGACGAAAGAAGGAATTGTGTAAGAAAAGCTAGAGTTTGTTTCAACTGCTTGAGACGAGGTCATATTTCTAAACATTGCAAAGTATCCAAGTTGTGTTCGATTTGTAAACACAAACATAACACTCTGTTGTGTTCGAACACTTGTACCAGCTTTGAAACTGATGGTGGGAACAAGGAAAAGGTTTCTACAATGAATAATGTTTCCACATCAGTAGATGTAATATTGCAGACCTTGAGGGTGAGAATTCACCAGGATGGCCAAATAAGGATGGTTAGAGCGCTTTTAGGACACCGGATCACAAAAGTCCTACATTCTTACTAAGGTAGCTCAAAGTATGGCTCTCAAAGTTGATGGAAAGGTTACACTGCATCATAATTTGTTTGGTGGCACTGAGACTGGTGCTCAAATTCATAATGTTTATGAACTTGACCTTTTAAGTGTTGACGGACAGAGTCCTGACAGAAAGATACAAGTTTTGAGTCAACCTTCAATTTGTGGAATGGTGGACACTGTGCCAAAGGGGCCATGGTTGGACGAACTAAGAGATATGGATATTCAGTTGTCTGATGTTGGTACAGCTGGTCCGATTGAGTTGCTGTTGGGAGCAGATGTTATCGGATTGTTGTTAACTGGAGTAAGTCATGGTTTGTCTTCTGGTTTAATGGCAATCCAGACATGCATTGGCTGGACTTTGATGGGTTCAATACGTAAAATATGTCCTTCTGAATTAGATGAAGACAGTGTGAACATGACTGTTATATCAATGTTCGTCAATGAACCACAGATTAGTGACTTATGGACCCTTGACGTCATAGGTATACGAGATGAAGCCTACAACCGAGAAAAGGAGGAACTCCAAGAAGCGGCTAATAGTTTATTTAAGGACACAATACGCGTTGATGAAGAGGGACGATATGAAGTTTGCCTCACTTGGATTCGTGACCACCCTCTATTACCAACGAATAAATTGATAGCCATGAAGAGATTTCACAATAATGAAAATAAGTTAAGGTTGGTGGGATTACTTGATGATTATAAAAAGGTGTTCGATGAATGGCAACAGGAAGGTATTATTGAAGAAGTACCCTCAAATGAAGTTGAATCTCAGGACACTACCTACCGCATCGAGCAGTGTGAAAGAGAACAGCAATACGACAAAAATTAGACCCGTGTTTGATGGCGTCTTGTAAAGAGAAGGCTGGAGTTCCGTCAATTAATGACTGCTTGGTAAATTGCCCAAAATTTGATTGAACTTATTACTGATATTTTGTTAAAGTTTCGTGAGAAACGGTATGGAGTTATGGCAGACTTTCGAAAAAGCGTTCTTGCAAGTGTCAATAAACAAAACCGATCGAGATTTTCTTCGTTTTTTCGGCTGGGACCAAGATGGTATAATCAAGGAATATCGACATCGAAGAGTGGTTTTTGGATTGACTTCAAGTCCATTCCTGCTTGCTGCCACCATAAACCATCATTGGAATCAGCGCCGACAAATCTACAAGACACTGCCAAGCAGCTAATTGAGTCATTTTATGTAGATAATTGTGTTACAAGTGTCAATGGTAAAGAGGAGGTAGACAAGTTCATGGTTGAATCCACCATTCTGATGGACACAGCAAAAATGGACCTTCGCGGGTGGGAGCACTCATTCGATCATGTGGACATGGGCAAAACACCTAGTGACAAGAGTTTTGTTTTAGGATTGAAATGGTGTAAAGTTCATGATCATCTTTCCTTGGATATAAAGGATCTTCCAGCTAGAGGAGAGAAGCCTTTGACAAAGAGGTTAGTGTTAACTGTTGCTAACAGAATTTTTGATCCCATTGGTATTGCATGTCCAGTTACGGTTATCCCAAAGATTCTACTGCAGGAGATTTGGAGTCTTAAGGTGGGATGGGACGATCAACTACCCGATTCTATTTGTTTGAAGTTTGACAAATGGAGCTCGGACTTGGGATTATTAAAAGAATTAGTTATTTCAAGGTGGTTCAACCCTAACGATGCTCCGAGAGAGGGTTGGTCGTTGCATGTGTTCAGTGATGCAAGTCAACATGCATATGCAGCTTGTGTTTTTTTGAGATGTGAAATTGGCCGTGATGTAACTGTGCAATTAATTCAGGCGCGAGTGAGAATCTCGCCACTGAAAAAACTGTCTATTCCTAGGTTAGAGCTGCTAGGATGTTTAATAGGAGCTCGATTGTCTAATGAAGTTAAAACTGTTTTGAGGATACAACAAATTCCATCATTTCATTGGACAGATTCAGTTAATGCTCTTTGTTGGATTCGGCGGTGAAGACCAATGGGGGGCTTACGTTTGGAATCGTGTCACTGAGATAAGGAAATTAACTCAGGGTTGTCAATGGAAACACATACCTGGAACAAACAATCCCGCAGATCTACCTTCAAGAGGTTGTTCGGTACGAAAATTGATTTCATCCCGATGGTGGGAGGGGCCAGAGTGGTTGTATGAACCTAAGCAAGTATGGCCTTCTTCTCAGTGGGAATCGTACGTGGACGAAGATGAGGTTCTAAAAGAACGCAAGAAAAGCGTAATTGTTAGCATGGCTGCTGTGTCGGAACCATATCTAATAGAATCTTTGAAAGATTTTCAAAATACAATTCTATTGTGAGGACAGTGGCTTGGATACGTCGATTTGCTCACAATTCTCGCAATCCACGAGATAAAATTGGAAGGGAGTATTACTGTTGACGAATATGTAGAAGCTGAAAAATAATATTGTGTATGTCGTACAGTCTGAGAGTTTTCAGCAAGATGACATAGAGAAGATTAAGACGTTAAACGTTGTTCGTGATCAACAACAGATTTTGAGAGTAAAAACTAGAATTATCCTGAGGGATGATCATGAAGATTTTAAATACCCTGTTTTGTTGCCCAAATCTCATCGTTTTGTGGAGTTATTGGTATTGAAGGTTCACCTGGAAATGTCACACGCAGGAGTTAATATTGTCCTTTCGTCACTTCGAGAACACTACTGGATTCTTCGAGGGAGGAAGACAGTTTCAAGTATTTTGTCAAGATGTATCTCGTGTCGACGATTCAACCAGAAAAAGTTAGATACTGTGGAAGCACCGTTACCAAGAGATAGAATCAATGATGCCAGAGCTTTTGAAGTTGTTGGTGTTGATTTAGCAGGCCCTTTGATTTTAAAACAATCGGTGAAAGGTTGGATTGTGTTATACACATGCGCCGTGTATCGTGCCGTTCATTTGGAATTCGTCACGTCTCTGTCAACAGATGCTTTTCTTAAAGCATTTAGGCGGTTTGTCGCTCGGAGAGGCCGGCCCAATGTGATTTATTCTGATAATGGAACTAATTTTGTTGGGGCCTTCAACATGTTCCAAACAATCGATTGGGAGGAGGTTCAATCTGTTATGGTGGTTCAAAAAATTAAATGGAAGTTTAACCCTCCTACAGCAGCGTGGTGGGGTGGCTGGTGGGAGAGACTAATTCGCATGGTGAAAGACCTTTTGCGGCGAGTGTTGGGACGTACCTCGTTAGAATATGAAGAAATGATAACAATTTTATGTGATTGCGAAGCAGTAATAAATTCAAGACCCATAACGTACATCACAGAAGATGGTCGAGACGCGATTCCGTTGAAACCTGTCATGTTTCTTCAAGAGCTTGAAAACGTTATGTTACCCGAAGTTGATCAAATGGATCGGAAGAGTTTTAAGAGAAGATTATACTTTTGTCAACGACTCAGGGATAATCTTCGAGAACGTTTTCGTCGAGAATATCTTGGGATGTTGAGGCAGAAGACAAGAACGAAATCAACCGATCATGCAATCTCTGTTGGTGATGTTGTTATAATAGGGGATAATGTAACGAAGCGCATTGATTGGCCTATAGCACGAGTATTGGAAGTATTCAAGGGTCAAGATGGGCGGTGCAGAGTGGCTCGCTTAAAGACAGCGACCAGTGAACTGATTCGTCCAATTCAAAAATTATATCTCTTGGAAACTTAAGTTCAAAACTATTATGTATTGTTGTTTGCGTCAAGGACACAAAGGTGGGAGTATGTTGCAAGGAGGTGATTCCAATGTTTTAAACATTTGATAGACCGTGTACTTTGGTGGGTGATACCTACTTTGATTGTGAAACCTTGATTGTTGTTATGTTTTGGATGTGTTTTGGTTGTCGTTGGTAACCCCCAAGATGTCTGGCTTGAAATAGCAAATAAACTGACTTGCTATTATAAAAGTGTTTTACGTGTGATTTATCGACTGTAGTTATTATATTCAAAGGGTTTTTACAGGATCAATAAAAACGAACTTGAACTTGAACAATTCTCAGTAAGTGACGGTGACCCTGAAAGTATAGAACAAGAGAGTGACAGTGATGATAATGTGGCGGGCGGGAGCGGTGACAGGCCTGGTAGGGGTAGGCCTAGGCCTAATACCCCATGGAAAAGGGCCAAAGTCGACGACTGGAAATGGGACTCAAAAGTTTCCAGCAATAGGTAGGCCTACCAAAAAACCTTTTACCATAAACCCAACATTTATTTGATAAAAATCGAATAATTACTTTAGGAGATACAAATTTTTTGGTAAAGTTGTGTGCTATTCTCATCCCTTAGCAAAAATAAATGGATTTTTAGGGGAAAATGGGGCCATTTAAATGGAAAGTGGATGGGTTAAGTATTGTATGATTTTTCATATTTGTAGGTTTGCAGTAGTGATGTAAATTTTCATGAAAAGTCAAATTTGTGAAAACTTTGCTGAAAACTTTTCAAGCTGTGAAAAGTTCATGTTTTAGTCGCTTATCACCGTCGTTTCAACTTAAAATTTTGACAGCATGATTAGTAGGCCATAATGGCCTACCATAAGCCATAGGCCTAGTCATAGATTATAATTTTGTTAGGCCCTTTACCTCTAAAACAGGAGGAAATACCATCATAGCATAGTTGTTAGGACGAGGAGAATTAATTGCACGACATTTCATTGATATATTACAAATTTTTTATGTTGATTGTTGATAATTGCTTTAGTATGAACTTTTTATTATGAAATAGAGTAGGCCCTATACAAAAGTAGCCAATGCCTACTTTTAAAAAAATGCATAGGCCTACAATGTTTAATGTTATGTAGCCTAACAGTATACAAATTCATATACTAATTAGTAATTATTAATTAATCAGTACATAGTTTCATTTCATAATACATTTCAAAACTCGAAATTTAGTGTCATATAACTGGCAATATTTCCAGTATCATTATTACTTGGGCTTTAAAGCTATTACGAATCGTATTCAAAGACCCGTAGATCTGTAGCAACTAGGTACACTATTACCAACTTTTCAACAACTTTTCAAAAATTTGAAACTTTTCACAAGCTTGGTGAAAAGTTTGCATGAAAGTGAAAACTTTTCAAACTTTTCATTGCAAACTTTTCACCTTTACTTCACCAAGCACAACTGCAAACTTTGCAGGTATGCTGTTTATACACAGTTGGCCTAGGTTTATCATCATCATTATCCATCGCCGTTTCCTACTTCTGGCAGGGTCAGCTTGGGTTTCGCAACCAAATTCTTCCACTTCTTTCTATCCTCCCACAATCATGTCTCTGCTACATCCTCCCAGCTCTCTCCTCTATTATGTAGGTCTCTTGCTATGGTCTCTTTCCATCTCTTCCTTGGTCTCCCCCTTCTTCTTCCTCCTTCAATCCTTTTCTCATACATTCTCCTGGGCATCCTCTCTTCCGTCATTCGTTTCATATGCCCAAACCATCTCAGCCATGTCCTTCCCATCCTATCACCTAACTTCTCCACCCCAAGCATCTCTCTGATGTTCGTATTTCTAATTCTATCTTTTCTTGTCTTGCCCACTGTGCTCCTCAGGAATCTCATCTCCGCCGCCTGTATTTGGCTTTCTTTTCTATCCAGGTTTCTGCCGCACATGTGAGGATTGGTATGAAGTAGGTCTTGTATAGTGTCATCTTGCACTGTATGGGTATTTCCCTATCCCACGCCAGGCCTTTTACACACTGGTAGAAGTTACTGGCCTTTTGTGTTCTGTTGGTAATTTCCTTTTTCATCTTCCCACTTGCCATTATTTCACTTCCTAGGTATCCAAAACTCTCCACCACTTCCAGGGTTTCTTCTCCAATCTTGATCTCTGCATGATAGTTCCTTACATCTTCTTCTTCTGGCACACAAGTCAAAATGGCGGCTAATGCCAGCCCCGCGTTCAGTGCGCTCCGTGTTTTCGTCTTTATTGTAGTGGTAAAACTTGCCGGTATCAGTGTAAAAAAACTACGTGCGAGAAGAGTACTCTAAAATGCACACACTACAACAAACAGATTTGCAAGAAAATGGTATGGTGAGTACTAACTGCAGTGTTTCCTGTTTCACACTTTGCCCGAGTTCCATCGTCCGTCCACCATACGCAGAGGCGAAACCGAAACGTGCTACGCGGCGTTGCCAAACGGCACAAAAACATTCACACCGGTCACCCGTCTCGCTAAGTGTCATTACTTTCTACCTTCTATCTCTCTCCGGTGATGTTAGCCTGAACCCGGGTCCAGGACTTGCAACAAAATGGTGCCAACGATGCCAATCAAAAGGAAGAAAAAATCAAATCTTTATCGCCTGTGCATCGTGCAATGCTTTTGCCCATAGAACTTGTATAAACTCAGCTGACCGCATGCCCTGCAGGAAGAATCCTCGGACGTTTCTCTGTTGGAAGTGTACAATGTCACAACTCTCGGAATCATTCTTTGAAGGGCACGCCACAGAGGCATACGACGACGGCGACGCCACCTTGATGAATCACCGCATCAATAACATCACTATCTTGTCGTTCAACGCTAGGAGCCTAAACAACCCATCCAGAAGGCCTTACATTTGAGCATGGCTAGAAGCACAAAACGCCCCAATAATTTGCGTCTGTGAAACGTGGCTCAATGATAATATAAGTGACAAAGAGATTTTTGACAACTCGCACGATGTTTTCCGAAAAGATAGACGAAGTGTTGGTGGGGGTGTTCTCATTGCTACACACCCAGACATAGTTGCCACTAGACGACACGAATTGGAAACCGAAGCCGAGGTGGTCTGGGTTGAAATAAAACTGGTAAAGAGAAACTCCTTTGTGGTTCAGCTTATAGGGCTAAAACAGATGCCTTCCTAGACAAACAGTTGATGCTCTCCATTGAAAACACCCAAAATGTCATGAAGGATTACTCGGCTGTGCTGTTATTTGGAGACTTAAATCTCGACATCACCTGGGACAACAAAGGTAACAGCACTGCTCAAAACAAGACTGCAGACGCATACCTGAACTCCTTTCACGACCTCTTTCTTTCACAACATGTTTCCGAACCTACCCGCTCGTCTCTTACAAAATAATCCCTCATCGACCTTGTCCTCTGTAATGACCCACACCTAATAAAAGAGGCCCTCGTCATTCCCGGGGTGAGTGACCACTACGCAGTCCTGACAACTCTCAAATGCAACAAACCCAAAATCAAAACAGTGCAGAAAGAAGCTTACAACTACAAAAATGCAAATTGGGACTTACTCAGTGAATTATTTCAGAAACTCCTACCGACCATTCACGATCAAGGAAACAGTATTGAGACAACATGGAACTCTTGGAAGGGGGTCTTCTGGGAATGTGTAAATTCAGCAATACCCAAAACAAAAATCAGTGGTAGACAGTGACCGCCATGGATCAATCAAAACATTATAAAGCAAATTAAAAGAAGAGACAAATTATACAACAAGTGGAATGCAAACAACAGTGAAATCAATCTGAACATGCTAAACGCTCAGAAAAAACTCGTAAAAAATACCATCAGGCAGGCTCACCGAACATACATGTGGGGTCTTGGAACATCAAGTAACACCAAGAACGTGTGGAAGTTTATTCATGCTTAATGCGGTAGCACTGCCCCGGATTTCTATGTGGACAAAGGAGAGCAGATAAAAGATCCGACAGACATAGTGGAAGCCTTCAGCAATGTTTTCAAGGCTAACTTCTTGAGGCCAGAGAACTCGCCATTCTTAGGGTTGAATGCTCCTTCCCCCCCTCTACCCCTACAACACTTGTACTTCTCGGAAGCAACAGTTACCGAACACTTGCGTAATCTGCGAAAGGGGGCGGCCACTGGCCCAGACGGCATCTCGCCGAGAATTCTACGGAAGTGCGCTGTTGCCATATCACCATCTCTTACGAGCATTTTCAACACCTTGCTGTCAGCCGGTTCCATCCCATCTGATTGGAAACAAGCACACAGTGCCAATTTTTAAATCAGGTACAAAGGAAATTATAGACAATACCTATCGCCCTCTTGGCGTCTTGGCGTCTTGGCTTTTAGAAGCCCAAGTAGACTTTTTTAGGCCTGAACAGCTGTAATGATATGCTCCAACACAGCCTGCACAATCCACAAAGTCACCATCACTAGGCAAAGTGTTATCACATTTAATACACTGCATCGTTACAACAGCACTACACACACACCGGTTTCATTCACATGGACGGAGCTCTACTACACACATCCGCACTCACCGAGAACTGAAGCGCGAATGAATAATAATAATAATAATAATAATAATAATAATGATAATAATAATAGGTGGTTAAACAACGGGGAACTATTTGGAGAAACAGAAGGTTTTATGATGGCTATTCAAGACAGAGTGATTGCGACGAACAATTATAAAAAATACATAATACAAGATGCGACAGTAAACGATCAATGTAGAAAATGTAGTGCAAAGGGTGAAACAATCGAACACATCATATCCGGGTGCAAGTCACTATGTCAAACAGATTACCTCTACAGACATAACCAAGTAGCTAACATTATTCATCAAAAACTAGCAATCAAGTACAACCTCATTGACACACACACACCTTACTACAAATACAAACCAGAGAAAGTACTAGATAGTAAAGATTACAAATTATATTACGACCGCACAGTTATAACAGACCAAACGATACATCACAACAGACCGGATTTAATAATAATTGACAAGAAGAAACAAGAAACTACCCTTATCGACGTTGCTATCCCAATGTGCCATAACGTCGAGACCACGTGGAAGAAAAAAAATTGACAAGTATAGTGAACTTGCAATTGAGATCAAGAAGATGTGGAAACAGAAAAAGGTAAATACAATCCCATTCATTATATCAGCCAACGGCATCATACCGAAGAAGCTACATGAAAGCATTAAACAACTAGATCTTCAACCCAATGTATACATCGAGACTCAAAAGGCAGTGATACTCAACACGTGTAGAATAGTTCGTAAATTTCTAAACTAAGAATGATACTTCGAGATTTCGAGACAGCTTCCATCCTGACATGGTTTTCGTGGTTTCCCATAGTCCGAAGAGCAAATGCTAGGATGGCGACGAGAAATCGGCCACGACCGTACACAGCAGAAAGAAAACATCATCTACAAACAATATTACAATTTATAAATAACTTATTTTAGTTAGAGTTAAGACAAAAGTAATAATGTATGTAATAGGTACACATGGAAGTACTTGACGTAAGTCCGTACAACATGTTAGCTCCGGTTTTAACCGAGTTTGTATGAAATACATCCAATAAAATAATAATTTTTTTTTTTTTTTTTTTAATTTTTTTTATTGGAAGTACATATTTAAATACATGATTAGTTCAGTATGGAAACGAGTCCCACAAGCCACACAAGCGGCTTAGCTGTGGGGATAAAAAAACATTGACAATTAATAAAAATAACCCAGACTCCAGACTTTATAATATTGATATAAGTACAAGGGAAAAACAACAAAATACCTCGAACCAAAAAACATACAGAAAACTTGAACAAATAATAATACACTGAAAATGAAACTTAAAAATACTACGCATCCCACTTACATGCAATGTCTGTTTCATATAACAAAAACACTTTTAACTCATTCTTTACCCTACTTATTTCATCTATACTTCGTAAATATTTGGGAATTTTATTAAAAGTAAAAGGTACACTGTATTGCAAATCTCTTTTCCCATACTTATTGTTGTAAGTTGGTATTTTCAAATACTCTGCCTCCCTGGCGCGAGTATTTGCATTATGACTAACAATAGTTTTAAACGAATTATCATAATAAAATTTAATTAATAATTTGTAAGTGAACAGTACATTTACAGGTAAAACATTACAATATCTATATAAATCATAAGTTGTGATACATGAACCTTTTTTCTTATAAGGGGATATTAAACAAACCATTCTATTTTGCAGTGAAATAATATATTTTAAATTTGAAAATGATGCATTGCCCCATGCAAGCAGGGCATATGATATGACTGACTCAGCAAGTGCTATGTATACGGTTCGGAGTAGAGTATAAGGAAGTACATACTTTAGTTTATAAATCTGATGAACACATGATCTAAGCCGCCTACTCACTACTTCTATATGAACATCCCAACTAAAATTTTGGTCTATCACCACCCCCAAATATTCATGACTGTAAAACAGATTCTATTTTATTAACACAATTACAGTTTATGATAATACCATCCATATGATGAACAGAATCATGCAAACAATCAAAGGAATGAGTTATAATATTTATATTAGCATTATGGTCGGCATTGTGAGGTGAAGAAATATGCACAATCTTTGTTTTAGCTGAGTTAATGATAAGACCTTCATCGTGTGTCCATTTTAACATTTTAATAAAATCTTCCTGTAAAAATATTTCAGCAACTTTTATGTTTTTGTGAATTGCTACCAATGCTGAGTCATCAGCAAAGAAAAAAGAAAAACATTTACTTATGTAATGTACCATACAGTTAACATAAATTAAATACAGAACCGGCCCTAAAATAGATCCCTGCGGTACACCTGTTGAGCATACTCTGGCTTCACTCTCACACTCTCCTACTCGCACAATAATTTTTCTATTTGAAAAATAATTTTTAAACCATGCCAAAAGAGGGCCTCTAACGCCAATTCGTTCTAAAGCAACCAACATTTTTTTGTGATTCAGCGTATCGAAAGCTTTAGTGAAGTCAATAAACATACATAAAATGTGATAGTTTTTGTTAAGCTTAGAGTTGACTAAATCAGCAAATTTTACAAGCAAATCTGAAGTACTTTTCCCCTTTTGAAATCCGTATTGATTTTTATAATAATAATAATAATAATAATAATAATAATAATAATAATAATAATAATAATTATTGATTCATAGCAGTTGTCGAAAAAGTTTGCCCCGACTGGGGTTCGAACCCAGAACCTCCGGCTTAACGTGCCATAGCTTTACCAATTAAGCTACCGGGACCACAGAACAAACCTTTACGAAACTGCTATTTGTTGTGACTGTTGACTTTCATGACATAAATCCAACAGAAGACTGCAATGTTGCTGTCAAATCTGAAAGATCGCATGGATAAATCCAATCACGTCTCATCTCCCATGAGTTGGGTAGTATGAATATTAGGTTTTTAAGCATAAACCCGCTTTAAGGACATAGTTATTGATTCATAGCAGTTGTCGAAAAAAGTTTGCCCGACTGGGGTCGAACCAGAACCTCCGGCTTAACGTGCCATAGCTTTACCAATTAAGCTACGGGACCACAGAACAAAACCTTTACGAAACTGCTATTTGTTGTGACTGTTGACTTTCATGACATAAATCCAACAGAAGACTGCAATGTTGCTGTCAAATCTGAAAGATCGCATGGATAAATCCAATCACGTCTCATCTCCCATGAGTTGGGTAGTATGAATATTAGGTTTTTAAGCATAAACCCGCTTTAAGGACATAGTTATTGATTCATAGCAGTTGTCGAAAAAGTTTGCCCCGACTGGGGTTCGAACCCAGAACCTCCGGCTTAACGTGCCATAGCTTTACCAATTAAGCTACCGGGACCACAGAACAAACCTTTACGAAACGTGCTATTTGTTGTGACTGTTGACTTTCATGACAAAATCCAACAGAAGACTGCATGTTGCTGTCAAATCTGAAAGATCGCATGGATAATCCAATCACGTCTCATCTCCCATGAGTTGGGTAGTATGAATATTAGGTTTTTAAGCATAAACCCGCTTTAAGGACATAGTTATTGATTCATAGCAGTTGTCGAAAAAGTTTGCCCCGACTGGGTTCGAACCCAGAAACCTCCGGCTTAACGTGCCATAGCTTTACCAATTAAGCTACCGGGACCACAGAACAAACCTTTACGAAACTGCTATTTGTTGTGACTGTTGACTTTCATGACATAAATCCAACAGAAGACTGCAATGTTGCTGTCAAATCTGAAAGATCGCATGGATAAATCCAATCACGTCTCATCTCCCATGAGTTGGGTAGTATGAATATTGCAGTCTTCTGTTGGATTTATGTCATGAAAGTCAACAGTCACAACAAATAGCAGTTTCGTAAAGGTTTGTTCTGTGGTCCCGGTAGCTTAATTGGTAAAGCTATGGCACGTTAAGCCGGAGGTTCTGGGTTCGAACCCCAGTCGGGGCAAACTTTTTCGACAACTGCTATGAATCAATAACTATGTCCTTAAAGCGGGTTTATGCTTAAAAACCTAATATTCATACTACCCAACTCATGGGAGATGAGACGTGATTGGATTTATCCATGCGATCTTTCAGATTTGACAGCTACATTGCAGTCTTCTGTTGGATTTATGTCATGAAGTCAACAGTCACAACAAATAGCAGTTTCGTAAAGGTTTGTTCTGTGGTCCCGGTAGCTTAATTGGTAAAGCTATGGCACGTTAAGCCGGAGGTTCTGGGTTCGAACCCCAGTCGGGGCAAACTTTTTCGACAACTGCTATGAATCAATAACTATGTCCTTAAAGCGGGTTTATGCTTAAAAACCTAATATTCATACTACCCAACTCATGGGAGATGAGACGTGATTGGATTTATCCATGCGATCTTTCAGATTTGACAGCAACATTGCAGTCTTCTGTTGGATTTATGTCATGAAAGTCAACAGTCACAACAAATAGCAGTTTCGTAAAGGTTTGTTCTGTGGTCCCGGTAGCTTAATTGGTAAAGCTATGGCACGTTAAGCCGGAGGTTCTGGGTTCGAACCCCAGTCGGGGCAAACTTTTTCGACAACTGCTATGAATCAATAACTATGTCCTTAAAGCGGGTTTATGCTTAAAAACCTAATATTAATAATAATGTTAATAATAATAATAATAACAACCTTCTCTTGCTCACGCTTATCTTCATGCCGGCCTCTTCAATGTGCCTAGTCTCTTCCAGAGGTCTGTGTATCTCTGGAGTATCTCCTCATACTCTGACCACACCACAAAATCATCGGCAAACAGCATAACCTCTACCTCCTCCGTTTCCTCCATCTTTACCTTGTTGTGTATGTCATCCATCACTATTATAAATAGCAGTGGTGACAGCACACTTCCCTGCCTCAGCCCTTTTGTTATTTGGAACCACCCTGACATCTTAAACTGTTTTTTTTACACAGCTTTCACATACTATGTTCATACTTCTAACCCTGTCTATCAGTCCTTTGTCAACTCCTTTTCTTTACAAGCTTTCCCACACTACCTTCCTTGGCACACTATCATACGCCTTTTTGATGTCTAGGAAGACCATACTCATTTTTCTACCCATCTCCCAACTTTTCTCCATAGCTTGTCGAAGTACAAATATCGGGTCTAAAGTCGATCTTAATATTCGATCTTAGTCTTAGTCTTAAGGTTAATGAATCAAAATTGAGCAGCCCTGTATTCTTGCCTTGTGGCTCACTGTCAGGAATGTATCATATTTATTTGCTCGATTGCAAGCTAACACCGAATGCAAGCCGACCCCTGACTAGAAGTTCATCTAACCAAAAAGAGTAGCATTTAAATACTCATAAGTTTGCCATCGATTCCAAGCCGGGCTGCCATTTTGAACTTCATAAATGTGTAAATAAATGTAAGCTTGCAATCGGGTAAATACTATGTACTATTTTAATGTGCTGTGACTGAACGAAGCTTCTTCCCTCCCTCAGGCGATCAAGCAGCGTCAGTCCCTGGACAATACGCCGAAGCCCCGAATGTCGCTGGCGGGGGGCCCCACCCCACGATATCGCAACCCCATGCGTCGAGCCAGCGAGGGCAATAATCCCCTCAAGAGGGAGGCAATCTACGGGAGTTACTATGACAACGACCGACTGGTTTGGGACGAGAAGCGCGGGATCACCAGGGAGGACGACCGCGGGGTGGGCTTAGCACGATCCACCTTATACACTCCGGGTACACCCACTGACAGCGACATGAGCGATAGCTCCAATAGCCTCTACTACCAGAGTGAGTACATTATTGCTTGATTCAAGTTTGTTTGTCAACTTTTTTTTTTTTAATGCGCACTGGCGTATGAGCTTAATTGGCCTAGCCCAAAATTTGACCGCCAAACGTGAAGGGATTGAGAGCCGTGAGCCCTGAAAACAACTACTTACATCTAAAACAAAATGCACATTTGTTTCGTACCCTACTGGAATAAAACAGAAGTTTTATGCCATTTTATGAAAAGTTAAGATTTTTTACTTACATTTTGAATGTTGTTAACCCTTCTAGCCATTTCAGAGTTATTGCAAAACACACCCTGCAGTGGTAGTGATTTTTGAGTTTTCTACCAAAATGTGCAGCTCATTATTAAATTGCACATATATTCTATTGCTGATAAGATATTGTCGTGAAACATTAAGGTCTTATTGAAAACAAAATGCATAATCCAAATAATGTATTAGTTTTTTTTATTTTGATTTAATAGAAGCTAATCAAAATATGCAATTAATAAAAAAAATCAATTAAAATATTTAAAAACATCATGAAAATTCACATTTTTACTTACAAAGGCCTACACAATTTTAAATACAAAAAAGGCCTAAATAACTTGTGTGGAAAATTAATTTTGATTACATGTTATCCAATTAATTGTCAATTAATTAAAATCTAAAACAAAAAAATATATTAATTTTTATAAATTACATAGTTTCCCTGCATACATAAGCACTTATATAGCCTACTGTACAACCTTTTCATTTAAGTTAAATATAAATTTATAATTGTACGATTCAAATAGGCAATTAAAATGGCAATCAATTATTATGAAATGAATAAAACAATCGAATATCCGAAAAAAAAATCAATTAAAAAAATTAGCCTACAATCCTATTACTATAAATACCAAGGCATTCGACATTTTGTATTGTCAATAATTGTAAAGAGGCAATACAAACAGTAAAATGATAAGTGATAAGATGATATTATATGATAAGCATTGCATAGTGTTTCTTGATCCGATCGGTAACTTCTACGGTGTAGCTCAGAAGTTCATGATGGTGTGATAGGTTTTGAAGCACTCTTCAATGCATAGGCCTGCTTGGCAGTCTGGGCACTAAATACAAGATTCCTTACGCTTGTTGTTTTTGTAACACACTGCACACCGTCTTTGAGGTTAACTCTTTTTCCCAGTGGCCGGGATACGTTCAATGGAGTGCCGCTCAAACAATCTTTTAGGAGGTGGTTCTATGGATGGTCTTGTAGTGATGGGTCTCGCGGCTCCTCCATATTGCTCGATGAGACCTCAAACCAATCCTAAACGATACGCAAGATGGTCCGTCTTTCCGTTGTTATGCTTGTAGATTACATAACTGTTGTGGATTGAAAAGCTTGACACACCACTTGTTGCCCTTCTTACGTTCTAACAAATACCCATGCAGCATCTGGTCCTTGGTGTACACTCCTCCCATGTGTGTATTGTAGTCAAGTACAAGCTGTGGTTTTGTCACCTCTTTGTTTCTGACAGTAGTTGTTTTTAGTTCACTATTGTGACAAGTAGAGATGAGACTTACTATTTTTTTATTTCGCCACTTCATGACCATCGCACCACCATCATGTTGCGCACTTACTTCACCTAGCTTCAGCTTTGCAGCTTTCACATTTGGAGGGAAACTCTTTCGGTTGATACGTAATGTTCTTTCCTACATAGTCTGTAGAACGAGAGAGCAACACTTGCGCCAATTCTGGAGAATTATAGTAATTGTCCATCGAAAGGGTGTAACCACGGTTGAGTAGGGGCTCCATTAGTTCTAATGCAACTGCAGTGCTCTTGGGTGTTGTTTCATCAACGAGAGGGGAGTGAAATTCTGCTCCTTGACCGGTGTAGACAATGAATTTCCACAGATAACCAGAAGATCATTCACACAATTCATATGATTTCATACCAAATTTAGCAGCTTTCAGCGGTATGAACTGTTGGAATGATAGCCTACCCTTCCATAGAGTTAGGGAATCATCAAAGGCAATATTTTGGGTAGGCAAGTAGGCGGTTTTGAATTTTTCATTCAAAAGTTCTACAATCGGATAAATTTTGAACAATTTTTTTGGCCCTTGAAAAAGAGGAAGAGAGGTATTGTTGGTGAAATGAAGGAATTTTGAAGTCTAGGGAGATGGTTTCGGGGAAAATAGGAGTTTCCACAAGTCGATTTTTTAAAAGTACGATCGAATCGTATGTTTTTGTACAATACCTATTACAGTAAACCCTTGTTAATTCGAAATTGAAGGGACCCTAAAAAAGGCATTTCAAAATAAAAAATTCAAACTAAACATAGCCTCATCATTTAAAAAAAAAAAACATTTTTTACTTTAAAAAGCTATTTTTTGAAAAAAAAAATACAAAAATACCTCAAATTGAATTCAACTTTGTTTTTTTTGTGATTTTACAGCTGTCTGGGTGATAAAAGATGAAGTAGGAAAAGGATGATAGGCCTAGGCCTAATGTTGTTTTTACCTCTACACAAGTTGTAATAATAAAAATGTGTTACCTCACAAATTTTGTTCAGTTAGCAGGGTTACATTTTGTGCTGAAGGCTGTCATCATCCTAATTCAACAGTTCTATACGACCTAATAATATTTAATATGATGTAAGGCCTAGGCCTTCAGCATTGACATCTTGTTCCTGTTTAGGCTAGGCCTAGCTGGAGGAAGTTGACATTGCTGCAGAAAGAAAAACAGTAGTTATTGCTAGGCATATTAAAAGATAAGAATTGCATTGTCAAAGAAAGATTGAATCCCCACAAATACAAAAATTAGTAAAAAAAAACGGCAGCCAAACTCTCCTTCAAAAGTCTTCGGCTGTGAATGCTGTGCGAAACTAGGGATAAAGAATGAAAAGCTTGGCTTAACTTCTAGATCTCACAGCGAAACTAGGGAGAAAGAATGAAAAGCTTGGCTCAACTTCTATATCTCTCAGCATTCACAGCCAAAGACTTTTGAAGGAGAGCTTGGTTGCCGTTTTTTTTTTTTTTTTTTTTTTTACAAATTTTTTATATTTGTGGGGATATTACATCTTTTTGTTGTTTGTTTCCTATCAAGGCGTAAATGATGGACTTTGATTAAATTTGTTAAGTTCAGAGTTGTTTTTTGACATTTTTGGGCCCACGGTCCCCCAAATTTGCCCCCTTGTGTTTTAAGCGCTAGATATTTATAATGGTTAAGAGCATGTTTAATTTCAAGCTTGTACAAATTACTACGCCTGAGAATTTCGCGTTTTGATTTTCATTTTGATTTTCCCCGGTCCCTATTGCCCGGTTTTGGTTTTGAAAGCTAAAATGATTGCGCATGAGGGACATCTAAGTGTGGCCCAAGTTTCAAAATTATAAGGTGAACCGTTTTCTCTGCATAGCGTCTTAATCATAAAAGAACGGAATTACCTAGCTTTTGATAATTTTGATTTTCCCGGGTACTCGTTACCCAATTTTGCTTTCCGTGATAAAGAATGAAACTTGAAAGATATCAAAGTGTATTCCATGTTTGAAACTTCTCAGTTGTAGCATTTTCTTTGAATGATTCATTTTTTAAAGTTCAGAGTAGTTTTTTTTACCTTTTTGGGCCCACACTCTCTCCAAATTTAGTCCCTAGTGTTTTGGACGCTAGATATTTATAATAGTTAAGAGCATGTTTAATTTCAAGTTTGTACAAATTACCACGCCTTAGTAATTACGTGTTTTGATTATCATCAAAATTTTGATTTTCTCAGGTCCCTGTTACCCGATTTTGGTTTTGAAAGCAAAAGGCACTGCGTCTGAGGTACATCTAAGTGTAGTCCAAGTTTCATAGTTAAGATTTTCCGTTTTCTTTGTAGGGCTCAATTAGCTCCACGGCAAATTAACTACATAGCCAGCTAGCCAGCCAGCTTGAAGGTTTTAGACAATGTTGAGAACCTTTTTTAACACAGAACGGGTTGTCGGATCGGGTTGATTTTTTTTTTGTAGGTCATGGACCACATATCAGGTCATATACCGAGTTTCAAGATTGTAACTTTTTCGGGGCGGCGTGTGCAGATAGCTGAAAACCCCCCAACTCGGGTAGCTGTATACAGGGCCGCGAGTTCGTCGTCGCCTAAGCAGTCGCATGCGCTTGTCTGCGGGCGACGACCATCGCCCTTAATTTAAATTCACATAGCCTACCTCACGTCAATCTCAAAGGTCAGAAAAAGTTCCCAATCATTCTTTGCACCAACTTCAGTCGAACAAATTTGGCAAGCCTGTCAAACTACTCCGTGTTTAAGCGATGTAGGCCTAGGTCTCCAACATGGCCATCTAGCTGGTAAGCCGTTTGGATGGTCTGTATGCTAACAGTTGTAGGCTGGTATTCAGTTTAACGTTTAATGGCCGAAGTTGCGATGTCGTCCACATTCACTTAGGGCTAGGCCTACTCGTTGAATTTCCAGCTTCTTTGCAATCGTCGTCTCGTTGTATTTACGCTTCATGTTCACAAATTAACTTGCAATAACACGTGGTCGGCAACGCAAATATTCTCGTAACTGAAGTAGTAGGCCTACTGGCGATCGCTTCCAGCCCGCGGACGCTGCCCCCGGCGCCTTATGGTTCTTCATGCTACTGATCGCCTCCTCTGTCTCTTGAAGAGGAGCAACATCTGGACCAACCTGTGCCCTCTCCGGCTCATTCTCCGTTGCGTCACCGCTCGCACCAGCGCCATTCAGCAGTTCTTCAAAATGCTTCGCCCATATTTCCACCACCCTATTTCCCTCAGCTATTAGATTTCCCTCCTTATCATTGCACATATTTGTCCTGGCCTGAACCCATTTTTTTCATTCCTTATTTTGGAGTACATTTTCCTGGTCTCCTTCCTTCTCGCCATCTCCTCTATCTCCTCCACTTTCCCTTTCTCCTACTTCCTCTTCTCTCTTCTACATGCTTTCTTGGCTATCGCTCGCAGTCTTGAGAACACACTGCGGTTGGCTCTTGTATCTCTCTGCAGCATTCTCTTTCTAGCCTCGTTTCTATTTTCAATGGCGGCTTTGCATTCATCGTTTATTATTTAATTATTTTTATTTATTATTTATTTAACGTCTATATCCTATTCAGTTATAAAAACTGATTTACAAAGGAAGACAACTAAATAAATCTAATTACATAGATGCAGAAACAACAATAAGCTACATTTTCGTAAATTTGAAATAGTAGCATTACAATTTACACCAACAATGCATTTAACACAACAATTTTGGTAACTAGGAAAACGCTTAAGTCCCGCCGTGTTGTTGGATGAGCGTATTGGTGCATTGAGCTGCTATCCCTAAGAACACGTACGTCTGGGCCTTGTAAGCGCCACATCTGCCTAGCCGGACGAAAACGTCCATGCCACATGCGGCTAGGTACAGTAAGATCTCTCTTATCCGAGTTGGATGAGACCGGGGGCACCTCGGATTTGCGAAAAACTCGGATGGCGCGGATCGATTGTTTATTTGCTCTCGTAGCATAGCCTGATGTGGTAAAATGATATATGACACATGTAATGGATAAAGGAACATAAAATACACACGATACACTTCATACAGGGTATACTAAATGATTTAATAGCTTGTAATTCAAGCTCACGAACACACGTACACAATTAGGCCTACATGTCGTAATAAAAACGTATGTCTAGGCCTAGGCCTAGGCCTAAACTCGACGCAGTAGGCCTAGGCCTACAATGCAAACATAGGCCTAGGCCTAGCTCTCTTTCTCATGTGGGAAAACCTCTCACTGCTATGCCCGCGCTGAAGCTCACGACGCAAGATAAGTCTGGGAAAGTGTGGTGTCCTTGCACACCACTAGTAGTAGTAGTAGGATTTAGTACCTAATGGTAGTAATTATGCTTCAATTCATATTAACTATTTATTAGATACACATAATACACTTGATACATGGTTATGCACAGTTATGTAGATGTTTCCCCAGTAAGGAACCACAGAGGAATGGCGTCGGGAAAACGCCCCTTCTTTTACCAAAACTATTTAGTACACATACAGTTAGTACAACCCTTGAACTGCTGTGGTGCAGTTCATACCACTGGTAAACTTAGGAAGTAAAGGCGTGGCCTGTGAATATAGGTACCGCCTACTCAGACCTAGTTCCTACATTATCTGGATACATTACAACTCCCCTAGGCTTAATTTCAAAGCAGGGTAACAACAGGAAGAAACAATAAAACATAATGAATACCAGCATGATACAGAAATTTTACAAGAATGGTTCTTACATACTAATGGTTTCTCCTACTGGCTACTCGGTAGGCACCAAATGATAACATAACGAAACATAATGAATATTATTATAATACAGAATTTTACAAGAATAGTTCTTACATACTCATTGTTACACATCAAACCGTACTTTGGGTTTTCTTAATCTTACAGGGTATCGTTTCTCAAACCCTGGCCCAGAAGGCTTTTCCAAGGCCGGAGTAGTGGTGGCTGGAGGTGACGTAATTATGGGTTTTCCCTGATCTGAAACCAACTCAACCACTGTATCCTGACTTGGAGAAGTGTTCTGTTCACCTTCCTGCATTTGCACTAACTCATCATCACTTTGTACATATCACTTTGTACTCTCTCTCTCATTCTCCCTCTCCGCATTATACGGCGGGTCTCTTACAACATTACTCCGATCAGCTAATAACTGATTTACATGTCTTTTCCACACTATGTCCTCTCCCTGGACATAAACTTTATACGTGACTGGACCTAACTGTTGGAGTATTTTGCCTTGAATCCATTTCTGTTTCTGATTACCTCTATAATCCCTTATCAGCACTCTGTCATCAACTGCAAAGGACATCTAGAACCATGTGCATTCTGTATTTGCTTAGACTGTTGCTGTTCACGAAAAGAGGATGTGCTTGGGAAGATCGCATCTAACCTAGTTCTGCATACTCTATTGAGAAATAGCTTAGCCGGAGTTTCCCCTGTTGTACAATGAACCGTATTTCTATACAACAAAAGGAACTTAGAAATAGCTTGATTCCAATCGGAGCCAGACTCTAGTATGGACGTTATTTTGGATTTGAAAGTTCGAACCATGTTTTCGGCTAATCCATTGGTAGCGGGATGATATGGAGGAGAAAAACATTGTCGAATACCATTGGACTGCAAAAACTGTTTGAACTCTGCTGACTGGAATGGAGGACCATTGTCTGATACTACTAATTTGGGTACACCAAATTGCGCAAAGAGGTAACGAAGTCTTCGAATAGTATGGACCGCCGCGGTAGATGGAACTTCAAAAATTTCCACCCATTTGGAATATGCGTCCACTAACACCAGAAACATTTTTGAATGAAGAGGACCCAGAAAATCAAGATGCACACGTTCGAAAGGTTTTGTTACATTCTCCCAAACATGCAACTGTGCCTTTTCCGGTGACGGCCTGTGAGCTAAACAACTTATGCAAGAAGCAGCTAACTCTTCGATTTGTTTATCTATGTTAGGCCACCAAAAGTACGTACGTGCAAGTCCCTTCATTTTCACTACTCCTAAATGGCTGTCATGTAGTTCGGCTAAGAAATGAGCTTGAAATTTGGATGGTATAATCACTCGATAGCCCCACATGAGAACTCCATGCTCAACTGAAAGTTCTAAACGTTTGTAGTAATAGGGCATTAGCTCCGGTGCTAAACCTGTAGTTGATTCTGGCCAACCCCTTACTACAAAATTGTACACTTTCGATAAAATACTGTTACTTCGCGTTTCCTTTGCTATGTCTTTGCAAGACACTGGTAAGTTACTAGAAGTTACAAAATTAATGTAGGAAGTATCTGCATCGGCAGATTCTGTACATTTGAGAGGAAGTCGCGAAAATGCATCCGCTACATTATCGCGAGACTTAACATACGAAATGTCAAATGAAAAACCAGAAAGAAAGAATGCATACCTCTGCAATCGACTGGCTGCCATCACTGGAATACCACGTTTAGGACCGAATATAATCGTCAAGGCTTGGTGATCAGTTTCCAGTAGAAAATGTCTGCCATACAAGTATTGAAAAAATTTTTGTACACCCCAATAGATGCTTAGGGCTTCTCTATCAATCTGCGAATAATGTACTTCATGTTTGGTCAAGGTGCGGGAACAATAGGCAATCGGCTGCTCCGAATTGTCTGGCATAACATGCACTAAGACTGCGCCCAACCCATACGCACTAGCATCGCATACCAATTTTAAGGGTTTATCAGGGTCGTAGTGTGTTAAGAGAGGATTAGATGACAAGATTTTCTTGACTTTATCAAAAACCACCCTACAGTTATGATCAAATTTGAATTCCGCATCCTTTTCCAGTAAATGGTACCATGGTTTCAACAAAGAAGCCATGTTCGGAATGAACTTGCTGTAGAATGTCACAAGACCTATTAAGGCTCGTAGCTGTGAAATATCCTGAGGACATGGTGCATTAATAACTGCATCTACTTTCGGAGAGGGACGCAACCCTTCCCGATCAATGGTATGTCCTACATATGACACAGAATCTTGGAAGAATTGACATTTACTTCGCTGTACTGTGAAACCACTTTCCTCTAATCGGCCTAGAACTCGTTCCAATCGTTCGGAATGTTCTTGTCGTGTTCTACCTGTAACTAGGAGATCATCCAGAAATACTCTAACTCCTGGAATATCGGCTAACAATTGTTCCATAATTCTTTGAAAAATACCAGGTGCGGACGATACTCCGTACGGAATCCTATTGTACCTAAACAGACCTTTATGAGTAGTAATAACTACATACTTTTTAGAATCTTCCGTTAATTCAATTTGTTGGTAGGCCATAGTCAAGTCTAATTTAGTAAACTGCTGACCGCCTTGTAGCGTTGCAAACAAGTCATCGATCCTTGGAACAGGATATCTATCAGTCTCTAACACGGGATTGAGTGTTAGTTTAAAATCGCCACATATGCGAACACTGCCATCTTCTTTTGGTACTGGAACTATAGGAGTACCCCACT
Source organism: Sweltsa coloradensis (assembly GCA_024449915.1). NCBI lineage: Eukaryota > Metazoa > Arthropoda > Insecta > Plecoptera > Chloroperlidae > Sweltsa > Sweltsa coloradensis. The sequence continues at coordinate 36,153 of JAMZAV010003258.1, read as the reverse complement.
CGCTATAATCCACTGGCGTAATAATACCTAGATTAGTTAATCTCTCTAACTCTGCTTCTACCTTGGGTCGTAATGAATACGGTAGATGCCTAGCTTTATAATATTTGGGTATAGCATTTCCTTTAACATGTAAGCTACCTTTAGCTTTAGTAAATGTTCCTAACCCTTCCTGAAATACTTTAGGAAATTTTGCAATTAATGCTTCCACTGCTGCATTATGCTCTACTTCACTGAAATGTACTGTACCAGCCTGTGGAGGCTCGCCTTCATGTTGTTGCACATTCAACAATCCGGTAATCCAATTTTCCCCAAACAAGGTTAGTAACCAATCTCTGCCTAGAATAGGAGGACCACCATTTGCAATGACCTGTAATGGTAAAGAAATGAACCTGTCCACCTTTAACCTTACATTTTACCATCACCACTCCTTTAGGTGTGATGCTATGCTTGGCATACGTTTGTAAAGTTAAATTCGATGGTTGGAATACAAGGTGCTTGAGATATTGTTCAAAGAATTTGAAAGAGACGGCGGTTACTGCAGAACCGGTGTCTAAATGCATGCTTACTAAACTATCCTCCAGAATTACTGGCACAATTATGGGAGGCATACAATCTGTCTTTGAGTTCAATTGGAACAATACACTAGAATCATCCAGGGGTTTATCCACTGGTGTATCTGCCATAGATAAGAACTGCGTTGGCTTAGTTCCTCTATTATTAGCTTGGCTACGACAGGCCTTGGCAATATGCCCTGTCCTTTTGCATAAATTACAAACATAACTTTTGAATTTACAGTTATCTCTAGTATGGTTTTCTCCATTGCATGAAAAACATCGGTATTTGCATTTCGAAATACCTCCCGACTGTTGTGAAGAACCGGAACTGGGTACCACTGCGGGTGCTGCTGTCGATCGGGCTGTAGGCTTTGGCTTGCTCATGAACTTCCCTCGGGGTTGTAGGCCTAGATGATGTAGACCGGCTGGACGCTCCCTCCCCATGGCTGTTGCATCCTTCTGCGCGGCTTCTAACGTGGCTGCTAGGGCTACTGCGTCTTCGAATGTGGGGTCACCCTTCTCTAGAAGACGAACTCGAATCCTATCGGAACGTAGACCACACACGAAACGGTCTCGAAGAGCTTCCTTTATCCTTGGTCCAAATCCACAGTATGTAGTGAGACTTTTGATTCTAGCTACGAAATCTTGGATCGACTCGTTATCCTGTTGGACAGCTTGGTAGAATTTGTATCTTTCCGCTATTTTCCCTGGAGCCGGACTTATGTGCTTGGACAGTACTTCCACTAGCTCATTGTATGCTAGATCTCTGGGTTTGTCGGGGGCACACAACCCAAGAAGCAATGTGTATGTTCTTGCTCCCACTACTGTTAGAAAAGTGCTCTTTTTCAAATTGTCTTCAATTTTATTGCAAGTTACGAAATTTTCAAACCTGTCAATGTATGCAGTCCAGGTTTCCTCTGCTGCATCATAAGGCCCCAATGACCCAATTTTGGACATTGTGAAAATCACGAAATCACCTTGTCAAATGGCGTCGTATCTCGCCTAGGCCTAGAGCACGGCCTAGGGCCTCGAAATTATGTTTTGAATATTCACAGTACCTTCCATTTACCTTCGTCGCCAACTGTGGTGTCCTTGCACACCACTAGTAGTAGTAGGATTTAGTACCTAATGGTAGTAATTATGCTTCAATTCATATTAACTATTTATTAGATACACATAATACACTTGATACATGGTTATGCACAGTTATGTAGATGTTTCCCCAGTAAGGAACCACAGAGGAATGGCGTCGGGAAAACGCCCCTTCTTTTACCAAAACTATTTAGTACACATACAGTTAGTACAACCCTTGAACTGCTGTGGTGCAGTTCATACCACTGGTAAACTTAGGAAGTAAAGGCGTGGCCTGTGAATATAGGTACCGCCTACTCAGACCTAGTTCCTACATTATCTGGATACATTACAGAAAGAAATAAGATAAGCCCAGGAATAACAATTCAATGCGTCGTGATTACGAATTTCGTGAATCGGTTGAAACATGATTGCATCTAGTTCCACAACGACCATCTTTGAACAGCTGTGTGTGAGATGGCTGGATCGTATGCGCACGCGCACGCGCAGGCGCGCGACGCACACTGACCTCTATATGCTCAGTGGGTGGCACTGACGCTTACCGGCGATGCGCCCGACGCACACTGACCACTGAACTCTATACGCTCAGTACACTGATGCACACTGCTCGAAAGTCGAGATATATCGCCGATCTATCTTCTTTGCACTCACTCGTAAGGCATGCCTACAAATGTATGCGAGTAGGCCCTACATTTAAAAAAGTGCGGCGCGGCGTCTGTAATTATTTTTATGTTTTATTTACGTATTTAAAACTTTAATTTTTTTTTTTTTTTTTTTTTTTTTTTTGCGGCTCGGTTAACACGGAACATCGGATAAGAGGAGATCGGATAAGAGAGATCTTACTGTACTAGTTTTTGGCAGTCATACCACGTATGGCCCATGCGTCTGGGCCTCGTACGGGACGTATCCGGCTAGCCAGACGAAAACATGCATTTGTCATATGGCCGGCCGTGTGTGGCTGGTACTAGTTTTTGGCAGTCATGCCACGTATGGCCTATGCGTCTGGGCCTGCCATATGCACGGCTAGCCATGTGGTTGCCAGATCCCAGCCAGACAAGTTTTATTTACTGATGAGAGCAAAGCCATGTTGCCATATGTGGGTCTGACAGGAAGTTTAGGACTCATCATGGGGTAAATAATGATATGCATACATATTTATTCACAATTTCATAAATAACTGTCAATGATATATTTCATATTTTGTTTTTTCTTGCGATGGATGTGAGCGAGTTTATACTTACACAAAACATGGAGAGTTTCTGGCACCATGCCTTGATATGAATCCACCTTCTTGCTGGGGGTGCGTACGTACTGCATGTGTTACCATTAGTATGAAGACCCAATTTTCTGGCAAGGGCTGAGTGGTTAAACCTTATCTTCGTGCAAGACTTCTGCGTGCGTTCTGCTTGCACTACCATTAGTATGAAGACACGTTCCTCCTGGCAAGGACTGCATGAGTCCTTCTGTACGACTTCTGCTCATGGCTTTGCTCTGTGTGCCTGTAGGAATCATCCTCTTGCTATAACGGTGCGTGCGTACTGCATGTATTACCATAAGTATGAAGACACGATCCTCCTGGCAAGGGCTGAGTGGTTAAACATTACTTTCAGTTCGACTTCTATATGAATCCATCTTCTTGCTATAGGGGGGAGTGCGTACTGCATTTTAACCTTGAGTTTTTTAACACTTTCTGGCAACAGATGTGTAGTAGTAGCTACATTACCATTTACCTTCAGGATGACTACCGCTTCTGGCTGGTGCGGTACGCCTATATGAATCCTTTGGGGTGTGTGTACTGCGTATATATAACCTTTCCATAGGACTCCAAAAACGTGTGCTACGTACGTGAGCATTATACGTAGCATAAATACCTACACCACAGAGACCAGCATACATCCAGCCTTCTCGAGAGAGCATTTGCAACTAACCAAAGAAAGAGGGTTAAGACCATCCGATCCACATTGCCAAGTCATGGCTAGACGCGTACGGCAAGGATCTGGCTGGTATGTTACCTCGCGTCTGAGGAAGGCCACGGATGTGGCAGAAATATAACGCAACGGGTGAGTTTGTGTTGGATAATTTTTAACCGTGTATTGTTCAGTTTGAGTGGTTTTGTTTTAATATTTTCTGGTTAACAAGTTCTGGTGTATAATATTGAAAAAAGTATCAATGTGCATCCTTAGTTATACCTGGTTTTTAATTTTATTAAAATAGGTAAAAAAGGTACTGAATCAAATGCTTTCCTAAGATCAACAAAGACAGCTCCAACCTTACCATTACGTTTATCAATCCCTTTATAGATAAAATCTGTAAATGCTAGAAGGGCACTCTGCGTTGACCTACCTTTCCTGAAACCATGCTGGTTTGCACTTAAACCTTCAGATGCATCCACTTCATGTAATTACCTCTTGTGTAAAATATTTTCAATAATTTTCCCTACAATTGGAAGAGTTGATATAGGTCGATAAGAATTCCTATCACTCTTTTTACCTTTACCCTTATAAATAGGCGTTACCCTTGCTAATTTCAGCTGTGTTGGGAAATCACCTACAAGAAAGAAATGGGAAATTAGATACGCTAATAATCCGACTATTGATGCGCATTTCTTGAATACTATGCATGGAATTTCTTGAATTGTTGCGGAGCTTCTAATTTTAAGGCGTTTAATTGCTGAAATGACTTCTTCATTAGTTACCTTTGTATGCGGGAGATTCTCTGCTTCTCTACTATTTAAATCTTTAAACTTACCAATTTCACTGGAAAAATCTACATCGTTCACAACAAAACTTTTCTGTAGCAAACAGCAAATGTCTGGATTAGACGTGTAGGATACCCCCATTCTCTGTCAATGAGGCTATGCTACACTCTTTTTTTTCTTTGTTACCTGTCAACTTTCATATAAACAAAACTGACCTTAAAGATTTTGAAGAAATATCATTATCAAAAGAAGACTTAAAATGCTCACGCTTAGAGAAACGAATCTGATTATTTACCTTATTTCTAACTTTCTTGTATTCCTCACACGTTGACTCTTCTAAAAATTCTGAATTCTTTGCGCAGGTGGTCTCTCCTATGCATGGATTTCCTAATCTCTGCTGTTAACCGTGGGGCAGGCTTACCTTTAACTCTTAATTTCAAGGGGTGTGCATGCTCATTTAGAGGTTCCACGACTATTTTAACAAACATTTCTAATTTATCATCTGCACTTACTGCCATACCAATTTGGTCAATGGGACCACTTAAGATCTTTTTATCTACTTGCTTCCAATCAACATTCTTACAATTTCTAGTATTTATAAATTTAGGAAGAAACTTTTGCTTATTAATCTTACAAACACAATAAATTAATTCATGATCACTTAATCCTATAAGACCTGACTGAATAATATTTAAATAAATAAATAAATAAATAAATAAATAAATTGTATTTAGAGTCTACCCACTCAGTTATATAACTGATTTTCAGTGGGGGACAGTAAATCAAAGCAACCAAGCCAACTCTGTAGACCCCGACGCAATCGACGAGTGAGCGATAACCAACCAAAGATCGATATTTTTAATAGGAAATATAGCAATCAGTGGTATGGACAGTGCGAACACCCGCGTATCAACGCCAGAATCAACAAGGCCGATTCAGAACCACTCTGAATTTATTATGTGCTTCGTTGCTAGGATGGCTCTAAAGTCACCGTTTACAAACTCCTAAGACAGGAACTGATGGACTGAAGTCCAAATCAGAAGTTTAAAAACTTCTGACTTGAGCGGGAATCGAACCCTGGACCTTCTGCATTGGAAGCAGATATGCTAACCACAAGACCAACATGATCAATTAAAGTAGCTGACCTTTTATTAACCCTAGTAACAGACTTTATCAATTGTACCAATCCATGTGATCTAGTGAGAATTTTGAAATTATTTACTGGTAATGTCTTCTTACTCAAATCAATGAAATCACCTAGAAAAAACAATTCATTAGCTTCTAATTTTAAATTATTTACTAAACTATCAAAACAATCTGAAAATTCTTCTAACTTTACTTGTGGAGGTTTATAAACTGCTGTAAAAATCATTGGCTTTACATTTGGAAGCCAGAATTTAACTGACTGCAACTCAACATCTATTGGAAATTTAACTTTATACTCAACTACACTTGACATGAACTTGTCAGCAATATAAATAACTAACCCTCCCCCTACCCTTTCACGATCAAATCTTAGCATTTTTGGATGAGCGTAGCGAGCGTAGCGAGCGAAGCGAAGATTCCATTTCACTACACTGGAGAAAAAAATCCGGAATGTTTTTTTTTTTTTTTTCTTTCTTTCTTTCTTTCTTTCTTTCTGTATTTTTGTGTGTTTGTTAACACGATTCCGGCTAAACCGATACTCCGATTGCGATGAAATTTCATGGAGACCTTCGAAATCTCTGAACTTAGAACTGCCACGTTTTTGAGCGCAATCGGGAATTTTTTTATCATAAAAAACGCAATTTTACGATTTATTTCGATTTTTTAAAACAATTCTTTGACTTATAACACCTACATGCTTTATCCTATTGTAATGATTTTTTCACAGAACCTTAATTTTATGAATTAATATATTCGTGTTAAATTTGAGCGCAATCGAGTAATTATTTCTTATGCAAATTGCAATTTAACGATTTTTTTCTTTTAAAAAAATTACGATTAATTTAAACAATTAAGTTAATTTTTTATTTAATTTAATTTAATTAAAAAAATCTTCGACTAAGTAATGATTTTTTCACAGAACAACAGAAAATCCGCGTAACACATGGCATTTAAATGCACCATATACGCTCATCCAACAACGCGGCGGGACTTAAGCGTTTTCCTAGTATAACTGTCAATAGTAATAAAACCGTCTGGAACAGACTCGTCTAGATATGTTTCACAGCAAGCAAATATATCAAAATTATACGCCTCAAGATCTATCAACTATCAACTGATCTATATACTTATCCAACTTACGTATATTGAGATATCCAAGCTTCATTCCTTTTGGCAATACAGCTAAACCTTTAGCAACATCATTTATACTTTGAGACTCTTTATCGACATCATGATTAAAAAGATTTGTTGTGTAAATTTCATGTACACTTAGAGGGGGAAATAAACAATTCATACAATACCATCTCGGCAAAACTCTTCTTGTTCAATTCTTCAGTTCATAGACATCTTGAACACCACATTGAAGGCACTTGCTGCTATTATAACTGTTTATACACTTATTACATTCCCATCGTCCAAGTATTGAATCGTATGCCTTATTGCTCATATTTATACATACCCGATGGAAAATATCTTCACATACGCAGCACTCTAGGCATTTAGTTTTATAGTTCTTTTTCAAATTACATACGGTACAACGTTTAACAAATGGTTTATCCATTATGAATGAAAGAAATTGTAATGTTATAATCGAAAGAATATAAATCAAATTCCCTAGGCCTAATTCTGCTGTCAGAAAAGTAAACAATAATATTTTGAAGTTTGTTTATTACAAACAAACATTCCAATTTATTTTTTGACAGAAAATCAAAAATCAAATCCTTTTTTAAATATTTACTTCATAAAAAAAACTTTATGATACAAATTTAGGCTTCACAATGATACTTCAAAATAAGGGAAGGATTTTAACGTCAACAAACTCAAAAGTTACTAAATAAATATGAATATTTAATGAGTGTTCAAGCCTAAAGCTTATCGTCAAGGTACACAATGATGAAAACGCTAACACAAATCTAAATATGTTTAAATTCCAATAAAGATATGAAATTAAATTAAATGTATTTGCTCACCGCACACACTGAACTCTAACCTTATTGCGGGAAATCCCTGTCTGAAAACCTTTGAATGCTTACAAATCCAGATTAAAACACAGAAGTGATTTTCAGGATGACATATTAGTAAGAATACCACAGCCACCTGTGGCGTTGAACCAAGGATCTCGCTTATCCACTTGCTGAATCCCACTACTTCATTCGCTGTCGTGGTATATGCGGCTTTGTAAGTATTCTCCACTCGTCTTCTATGTCAGTGGCTCCGTTCACCTTTGCCTTTTCTGACATAAGCTTGTCCTTCAGGTGGTCTGCAAACTCCTTTTGTACTTCCTTCGCGCACTCTCCTTCACCCACCAATTTCTGGCCATCGTACTTCTGGCGCTTGACACCTCTTTCCATCTTCGACACAGCTATCCGCTGTCGGCATCTCGCTCGCACTAGAAAGTGATCTGAGTCCACATCCGCACATCCATAACAACGGATCTGTGCCTACTGTCGATGAGTATATGATCAATCTGGTTCTGCGTCACCCCATCTGGGGAACGCCATGTGGCCTTGTGTATGTTCTTGTGTGGAAATTTGGTGCTTCTGACCGTCATTCCCTTGCTTATGGCAAACTCCACCAACCGCACCCCATTGTCATTGGATTCTGCATGCAGACTCTCAGCCCCTATGGTTGGTCTGAAGATCTCCTCCCTGCCGACCTTTGCGTTCATGTCCCCAAGGACTATCCTAATATTGTGTTTCGGTGCACCATCGTACGCTCTCTCCAACTCCTCATAAAAGCGCTCCTTTGCTTCATCGTCGGCATCTTCGTAGGGGCATGCGCATTGATGAAGGTTGTGTTAAAGAACTTTCCTCTCTGTCGTTTAGTACAATGTCTCTCGTTCATTGCCTTGAAACCAATGACTGCGCTTTCGTACTGTCTCGCTACTGCGAATCCTGTGCCAAATGTGTTTCTAGTGTGACCACTGTAGAAGATGGTGTACAGTTTCTTCCTAACCGCGTCCGTCCCTTTCCATCTTATCTCCTGAAGAGCTGCGATTTTCACCTTGTATTTGTCCAGCTCTCCCACCAGGCTTGCAAGGGCTCCTGCCCTATACAGGCTCAGCACGTTCCACGTCCCTATCCAAAACTCGTGCCCATTTTCTCGCTTGAGTCGTTTCCTTTGATCTGTCCAGCTTATGATTTGTAGTGTTGCTGGTTTTGTAACCGTTTTTTTTTTTTTGAGAGTGGAGTGGTTAACCCCACGTCCAGCCTGATGGGGGGCTGCCCCTTACAGCTCGCAGGATAGCTGCCCATTTCTGTTAGGGTGGGTCCCTTAGCCCTTGAGGATCCCTCCCCTCCCGCAGGGCAGCGGGGTGGACTGACGTTCGTCTGGCTTCTCCCCTTTGACCTGTCCGGCTAGGGTGGCCCTACCAGAAGCATACGCTTCCGCCGGCATAGCTCTCAGGATCAACGAAGCACACAAACTTACCAACCACGCTAAGGTCTCAGTGCCTGAAGTAGGCAGATCTAAACATAATAATTAATAACGTTCCGGTGTAATGAATAACAAATTATCTCTAATTTGATTGAAAGTCATCTATTGTTTTCAGCTGGGATGATGTGATAAAGATTCCATTGTCGGAGTATTGAAAGAAGTGGAAACATTTGATTGCAGAAGCCGGAAACGAAGATGGATAATAATGATGAATGATGATCGTTTTCATGAAAGTGTTTTTACATACATTAGATGAGGCAAACGTAAAGTTGAAAGTGCCTTCTTAATCGTCTGGTAAATCCATTTTTTTTTAAATCACTGATTTAAATCAGATATAATTTTTAAATCCAATGATATATTTTATCAAAATAATTGCTTTATTTTATTTATTTATTTAACATCCATCCTATTCAGTTACAAAACTGATGCTCGCTGCGTCCCTCCTGTTACTGAGGGGGGCATTGGTTACAAAGGAGGACAACTAAATAAATATAACTACATAGATGCAGACACAACAATAAACTAAAGTTGAGTAAATATTTGAAATCTAGTGCGACGGTCGTTCACCCGATACTCCTACCCGAGTTGGGGGGTTTCAGCTATCAGCACACGCCGCCCCAAAAGATTTACAATCTGAAACTCGGTATATGACCTGATATGTGGTTTCATGACCCACAAAAAAAATCAGCCCGATCCGATAACCCCTTTTTGTGTTAAAAAAAGTGCCTTTAACATCGTTTGAAAACCCTTTCGGCTGGCTACCTGGCTGGCTAATTCTTGGGGAGAGGAATAAGAGCCTACAGAGAAAACGGTACATCTTAGAACTATGAAACTTGGACCACACTTAGATGTACCTCAGACGCAATCACTTTTGCTTTCAAAACCAAAATCGGGTAACAGGGACTGTAGAAAATCAAAATTTTGGATAATAATCAAAACACGTACTAAGGCATGTTAATTTGTACAAACTTGAATTATACATGCTCTTAACCATTATAAATTTTTACACCTAAATATTCATGCAATTTTCGTAACAAGACAATTAACCATATCAAATTTATTAAAAAGCATTGTACTTGCCAACTACAGATTGTAAACAAAAACAAAAGTTTTGTTTCTAGACAATCTGTTTTGAAAGGCATTGTATATCGACTGCTTGCTTTATGTATCATGACAAATTTCGTTATTTGCTTCACCCGAAATGTATTGATATTTTGTTACGAATTTAGAAAGTGTCAGTCCCTTGCCCCCCCTGTTCCGACGCCACTGGTTTTATAGTAGGCGACTATGACGCTGATATGTTAGTACTTTAGACAGAAATTAAAAAAGTGACTACACCGGGGTTCGAACCCGGGACCTTGGCTTTCCGGGCCATGCTCTTACCAACTCATCAGTTCGTGTCTTAGGAGTTTGTAAACGGTGACTTTAGAGCCGCCCTAGCAACGAAGCACATAATAAATTCAGAGTTGTTCTGAATCGGCCTTGTTGATTCTGGCGTTGATTCGCGGGTGTATACCATACCATACCACTGATTGCTATATTTCCTTCTAAAAATATCGATCTTTGGTTGGTTATCGCTCACTCGTTGATTGCGTCGGGGCCTACAGGGTTGGCTTAGTCACTTTGATTTACTGTCCCTCACTGAAAATCAGTTATATAACTGAGTGGGTAGACTCTAAATACAATTTATTTTATTTATTTATTTAATCAAACTCCGTCTAAGCCGTACATCCGAGCAATTTAAATATTTAAAATCAATTTAAATTTTAGAAATTGAAAATTAAATTTGAAATTTCCCGCTTTCTTTGGAATTATTGTTTACAAGTATTTCACACCTTGATATGAAACAAACAGCAAAAAGAAGTGATATCCCCCCCCAAATACAAAAATTGTAATTAACGTCAGCCAAGCTCTCCTTCAAAAGTCTTCGGCTGTGAATGCTGTGATATATAGAAGTTTATTATTATTATTATTATTTATTTTCCACTAAAGCTTAGTAGGAAGGTTGGCAGAAAAGGGCAGTATGCCCCAAGCACAAGGTGTCTGCCAGCCTCTACACAACAAATTGTGATAATAAACAAGCTTATAAAACATAGAATATAGAAACATAAACAACATAAACAAAAACATAAAGAGACATAGAAGAGACAAATTAACAAAACAATAACAATTCAATGAATTCATAATATCAAAAAAGCAATCATAATGTAGAAGACTTAATAGCTCTCTTGAAAGGAGACATGCCAAGTCTTTGTATTTCTTCAGATAAGGAGTAGTTCCAAATTCTGGCAGTTCGGCAATAGTGGCGTGATGGACTGGGCCTGGTGACGTCTTGAATCCCGAAGGTTCCAAGACACCCGATGGAATGGGTCGAGGTCCACACAGCCAGTCAACATCTTTTTGAAGAACAAAACGTCCACTTGCTTCATGAGTTGTTCAATTGTGATAAGGCGACATTGACCACGACGTGTAGAGGCACTAGGCTCTTTGTAACCCATAATATGTCTGGTGGCATGATTTTGAATTCTTTCCAACTTGCACATATTGTCCTTTGTTGTTGGATGCCAAGCTGGTAGGCCATGAGTGATAATTGGCCTAACCAGCGCTAAGTATGCGGTGCGAAGGGTTCTTGGCTTGCCACCCTTTAGAGAGCGCGATACAAATCCTAAAGTTTTAGACGCTCTGTTTCGCACATACTCACAATGTAGATTCCACCGCAGATCACAAGTAACAATTATTCCAAGTAGTTTGACCTTTTGGCAACACGGTATTATATCTCCATTTATGCTATACACGATGTTTATGTGCCCGGTTCTTGATCGCGTGATTCGAATTTAACTGTGACTTGCTAAACATTAAGTGACATTTGGTTGTTTTCACACCAAACTTGGATACTGTTTAGGTCATCTTGTAGAGCCTTTGCGGCTTCTGAAGTAGATATATTTCTGTACAGAGTTGTATCGTCAGCATATTGGAGAATACTGGACGTTACAACATCTGGTAGGTCTATCATAAATATGGTAAAAAACAAAGGACCAAGTACAGATCCCTGCGGAACTCCAGAAGTAACGTCAATTAATGATGATGAGGCTCCATCATGCACTACACGTTGAGACCTGCCCTTTAAAAATGATGTAATCCAATTAAGAAGCTCACTTTGAATTCCATAATTGTGTAGCTTATGTAGAAGTCTCTCGTGTGGCACACTGTCAAATGCCTTACTCCAGTCCAATGCAATGCAGTCAATTTGCCTTGTCTTTCCTTGGTCAAGCGTATGCTGCCAGTCATCAATAGCCTTAGTCAGCATAGTTGTGCATGATCGAACGAGGTAAAAACCCATGCTGGTTAGGCGGTATCAGACTGTTCACTTCCAAGTGCGTATAAATGGCTGAAGTAACTAGACGCTCCATTACCTTGCAAACCGTACTGGTAAGTGATATTGGCCTGTAGTTAGATACATCTGACCTATTCTTCGATTTGTAGACAGGCACAACGTTAGCTACTTTCCAAACGTTAGGAACAACTCCGGACTCGTTTGACAAGTTTAAACAGTGCAGTGAGGGATGGAGCAAGCGAAGAAGCACACTGGTGAAGAATTGTAGTAGGGATTCCATCAGGGCACACTAGCCGCACCAGGACGAGTGTGAGAGTACTTGTCTCACCTCGTTGACTGAGAAAGAGAGTTTTGTAAGAGGCTTTTGAACTGATGGATTTCCTAGAAATAATTTCGTACAGTTTGTCGTTAATGGAGTAAAGTTTTTTTTGGAACTTTGAGTTAAATGCATTGGCAATTTCCTTTGCATCAGTTAAACTTTACCATTTGCTGAGAAGTGAGAAGGCTGCACTGCCACTCTTAGAACGAATAAATTTCAGGTGTCCTTTAGAATTGCTCCCTAAGTTCCAAACATGTTGTTGCTGAGCATTTCGTATTGTTGTTTTCACTTGATTACGAAACTTTCTGTAAGAGCTCCATAAATCATCAGACTGTATCCTCTTACATTTGAAGAAGAGTTTGTCACGCTTTTTAATCAATTTCAGAAGATCCGAAGTAATCCATGGTGCCCGGCGTTGACCCTTCATTATTACTTTTGGAATTGCATCTTCAACACAACTCCAAAACACCGAACACCAATCTTTCCACATCAGATTAACGTCATGCTGCTGAGTTAATATTGTAAGGCGATCTACGAAAAGAGTTCTAAGTAGCAGCCAATCAGCCCTTTTATAGTTCCATACAGATTTGTTAATGTATTTGGTTCTAGGAACAGTGAATTTTAGATTAGCGCACACTGCCAAATGGTCACTCACACCTGGAATAACACTCGTGTCTTTAATAATATTTGGGTCATTGCACAGCAATAGGTCAATGATAGATCGCGAAGTATCTGTTACTCGAGTAGGTTCGGTGACTGTTTGCGTGAAAGAGCATATTATTCTTTCTCCTTAGTTTCGTATTGAAAAGAAGTAAGATCACTTCGCCTGTTGACGAGCGCCAAGCCAACCATTTTTGTGGTTGGCCAAATTCAATGGCCAAGTAATTGCCACGAAAATTGTTGGCTTGGGGCTCGTTTACTTCTTGAATGCGGAACTAGGGAGAAAGAATAATATGCTTGGCTAAACTTCTATATCTCACAGCATTCACAGCCCAAAATTTTGAAGGAGAGCTTGGCTGCCTTTAAAAAAAAAAGTTTTGGCGGGGGGGGGGGGGGTAATGTAGTAATATTACAACAATGCATTAAAACACAACAATTTTGGTTACAAATTCAAAATGGATATTGTTACTTACCGACCTCCTGCCCGTGTGGGTTAGGCCCTCAATTTTGAATAAAATTATCTCCTGGTCGAAAAGTGACTTTACTAGTGACTGAACTAGCTCTGCAAACGAGACTAATAGTGTGAAAATCTGGCCCTAGCAAAACATGTACAACATGGAACACTCCACACAGCAGGCGCACAGCACCGCCTGGGACCCCACCCAACTTGGGTGCGGTCACCAGTCTTACCGCGCGTGCTAGCGCTGAGCCGTGTCGTCTCAGGGTCCGCTCGGGTTGGCGCCAGCCGACCTCGTACGCTCGTTCTTAGCCTAAGGTGGCTAGCACAGGGCTGAAGGTCCTTGAAAATTATGTAGATTTTTATGTGTTGCGGGAGGCAGGGTACTAGCATGCACTACTCGAAAGTAAAGAAATTTGGATATCATGGATATAACTAGGAAGCTTCGCAAACGATTTTTTAGGCGCGTTGTTGGATGAGCGTAATTTGTGCATTGAGCTGCCATGTGTTATGCGGATTTTGTTGTTCTGTGAAAAAATCATTACTAAGTCGAAGAAATTTTTGTAATTAAATAAAATTAAATAAAAAATTAACTTAAATTTAATTTTTTTTAACTAATCGTTTTTCAAAAAATAAAAATAAAATCGTAAAATTGCGATTTTCATAAGAAATAATTATTCGATTGCACTCAAATTTCACACGACTATATTAATTCATAAAATTAAGATTCTGTGAAAAAACCATTACAATAGGATAAAGCATGTAGGTGTTATAAGTCAAAGAATTGTTTTAAAAAAGAAAAAAACTGTAAAATTGGGATTTTCATGAGAAATCATTTTTCGATTGCGCTCAAATTTCACACGAATATCTTAATTCATAAAATTAAGGTTCTGTGAAAAAATAATTAAAATCGGATGACGCATGTAGGTGTTATAAGTCGAAGAAATGTTTTAAAAATAGAAAAAAAAATCGTAAAATTGCGATTTTCATGAGAAATGATTTTCCGATTGGCGCTAAAAAACGTGGCAGTTCTAAGTTCAGAGATTTCGAAGACCTCCAGAAAATTTCATCGCAATTAGAATATCGGTTTAGCCGGAATCGTGTGGTCAAACACACAAAAATAAAATAAAAAAAAAAATCCGGATTTTTTTCTCCAGTGTAGTGAAATGGAATCTTCGCTTCGCTTCGCTTCGCTTCGCTCGCTACGCTCATCCAATTACAGTCAATAATTTAAGTTATGCAAGTGAAGTTAAATTATTCAAATGAAGCTAAATTGGTTCCAATGCAATACCTGGTTGACAATAAAATTAACAATTTGGTTACAACAATGATAAATAAATCTCGGCCTAGGCTGGTTACTCAACACTCTTTCTCTGTTTCCATTTCTCCTTCTTCTTTGGCTTCATGCTTGACGTAGCTTGAGGTGGTTTGTTCGCGTCGATCAAGAACGTTGATGCGTCGTACGGCGTGGCGTCGTGCGGGTGGCCTACCCGAAGGAGGCGTGCGTACAGTGGCGTACTGGGGACAGCATCATCCCTCTGGTTCCTTTTCGGGGGCTACGGCACGGGAAAGCCAGGTGGCTGTTTAAAGATGGACCTCGAAGCTCTCGTCGGGGAGAAACATTGCTGTTATAGCGTCAGCATTGGTATACTGAGATACCACGTGGTTTCGAAATATTTATCGGCACTGACACGTGCACCACCCTAGTTATCGTCACCGCAAACGTGATCGCAAGGGATCGTAAAGAAATACTTGATGCATAAAGCTGCCGCTCCCGATAGCTAGATATTAAAAGATTGGCCGTTGTGTCGCTGGGTCGTCATACTGTACGACTGCTATTTGCGGGTCACCATGTAGATGAGTAGAGTGGAGTAGAGTAGTTTATTCACCAATTGATACATACATAGTACATATATAGGCCTAGGTTTTGTCAGTTTAGTAATTAAATAAAACAGATACATAGCTCCTACAAAATGAAGCCAAGGATAAGATATAAATAAAACAAACATCACCAATGGGTTTACACTTAAATTATACAAAATGATGTAGGCCTAGTAGAATAAATGTAGCACAAACAATATGAGTTAGGTTGATTACAAGAGATATGAATAAACTGAAAGTTATTTGGATCCAGGTTTCACTGATAAGAATTCATATAGAGAGTATAAGCTATTACCTAAAAGGTACTTTTTGAGTTGAGCTTTGAATGTGTCAAGTGAGGGGGATTCTTTGAGGTGGGCAGGAAGTTTGTTGTATATGGTAAGACAAAGGTAGATGGGGGGGCTCTTAGAGTAAAGCTGTGTATTAATGTTGGGAACGTGGATATTGGAAGCAGAACGGGTGGCATGAGAGTGAATAGTGTTGATTATTGGGAAAAGACTAGGGTTCAAGCGCACAAAGATTGCAGCTTGCAGAATTAGTGAGCAAGATAATGTTAGAATTTGATGAGTGGGGCAAATGTTCCTGCATGACTTCCGTCTGGAGGCACCGCACATGATTCGTACTGCTCGCTTTTGTAGGATAAAGACCCGTTCCGCATGTGAGGAGGCACCCCAAAACAAAAGGCCATATAAAATATGGGAGTGAATGTGGGCATGATAAACAAGTTTTAGCGTGTGGGGGTTGACTATGCCTTTTAGCCTTCTTATCATGAAGCAACCACTTTTTATTTTGGCACAAACTTTGTCGATGTGAATCGACCAGTCAAGTGACTCGGAGAGCCCGAGGCCTAAAAACTCAACAGTGCTGGCTCGAGGAATTATCTTTTCCTTTACGTGAATTAGAGGACTGGAGTCTGGTACATTAGAAGGGGAATGAAAGTTCAAGTACACGGTCTTGGTTGGGTGGAGGGCTAAGAGATTGAGGTCGCAGTAGTGGGCCATTATGGCTGCCTGCTCATTTGAGTCTAACTGTAGAAGGCCCTGCCCGTTTCTAGGGGCAGTGAGAAGGTGGCTGGAGTCGTCTACAAATTGGGCTATGGTGCTTTTAGTTATGTAATTTGGTAAATCATTGATGTGTAAAAGAAATTTTCAGAAATTTTCAATTGATATTTTTCTGCCTAGATTGTCTGGTTGCCGCCCTCTGGTGGAACTTGCAACTTGAGTTAGGTGTCCTGTATCATTGCTATGATCAGTTTTTGACTTGAACAATTTTAAATAATTATATATCTGATATAATTATATATTAGAGTCAAGATCTTTTGCACTAAATTGTGATCAAGATTTGAACACAAGAATGATGGTTGAACACAAGAATGAAGATTCACGTTCGGTGGTTTCTTCCGCGAAAGATTGATTACTCCCTGATTTGCTGTTCCTGATTTTTGGCAAACCTCATATTCGTTTGAGTGGGATCGTCTAATAAATCAGTTTTTTCTTTTCGTTTTTCTTTTTTTAATGTTTTTTTTTCTTTTTTTTCTTTCTTTCTTTTTTTTTCCTTTCATTTTTTCTTTTTTCTTTTCTTTTTTCTTTTCTTTTCATTCCCCACCCCCTTTTTTATATATTATTTGATTCATTCATAATTTGCATTTAATATCCTTTTTATTTGTTATCAAATTTGTTGAGTATTTAATGCATTGTTGTAATATTACTATTTCAAAGTTCATTGTTGTGTCTGCATCTATGTAATTAGATTTATTTAGTTGTCCTCCTTTGTAAATCAGTTTTTATAACTGAATAGGATAGACGTTAAATAAATAAATAAATAAATAAATAAAGAATGGTGGGTCTAGGATTGTCCCCTGGGGCACTCCACTTAGGGTAGTTTGCGGTTGAGATATGTGCGAGGACAAAGTGGTCTTATTAATGCTTTGAATTTCTACTACTTGTGTGTGGTCGGATAAAGATGAGGCTACACACTCGTTGGCGATTCCTCTAATTCCGAGTGATTCTAATTTGTTAAGTAAAATGCTGTTGTCTATTGTATCGACCGCTTTGCTGAGATCATAAAACAGACCGATGGCCTGGTCACCTTGGTCTAGGGAGGTATACAGTGCCGAGAGAAATTGGAAAATAGCAGTGATAGTTGATTTCCCTTTCTGGAAGCCATGCTGGGTGGGTGAGATAACATTATGTTGCGTTAAGAAAGAGGAGAGCCGTTTAAACATGAGTTTGGATCTCCCAAAAAGAACACCGTAATGTTGTAATATAATGGCAAAAAATAGCTTACAACTCCACGTTCCCTTGCCATAGTACTCGGGGGCCTTGCTACTTCCATGGCTCTCTGAGACGTCCGGCCTGCACCACGCCACACGTAATTGCGGAGCTCTAGTTAGACTGAACTAGCTAGGCTGAGGTGTGCGCTTTTAGTGATTGAGCCCTTCCTCGCTGGCTTGCTTCCGAGGCCGCCTCTACTTGGCGAAAACACGTTAGTGCCTCAGGCGACTATCACGTGACCCCTGTGAGTGCGTCGATTGGCCAGTTACATCGTGGCTGATTCCACTGGCTACATCTTCATCGCCTATTGGTCGATTGCAACTCAATAATTGCTCATCCACCCAATGATGTTATACTAACGGGTCATCGCCTTGCACCGATGACTGCCAAAATGCACCACTTATAGGTACAAATTTAACATAGGACCTACGTCACACATTCCGACGACACTACGCTCTGAAGCAAAAGCATAGCCTCAGCTCCACTGTATTACACTTGAAAACTAGCTAGACTACTAGCTAGACACTAGCTAGACAGACTAGCTGCTCTTTAATTTGCATAAGCTTATATGCAAATTAACCACATGAATTTTGTTGTGTACTGAGTGTGCAGTGATTGTGGTGTTCTAAGAGGCAGTGGTTCCAAATGACACCAACAGTCTTGGTGATGGCTTTTTGTCTTATATTGTTGTGAGATGAAGTGAGCTGTTTGAATTGTATAAAGTGTTGTTTTTATCTTATTAAAATGATTAGTAATTAAATATAAAGAAGTGTATTTATATTTGATTATGTTACAAGGTAGACTAACTACCATACGTAACATTTGGCGACGAGGATTAGTGATTTTATTCACGCATCACGGACACAGGTCCACCTTTGTCAGGCTAAGGACGTGTCTGAACTATGTTCTCAGTCTCAGTCTCATTCTCAGTCTCATTCTCATTCTCAATCTCGTCTCATTACTAGAAGTGTAACTTTCGGTCGTTTCTTGGTGGGAGTATCAACAATGCTATCACATCAAAACAAACAGACGAACAGCCGTGGAGTTGACACATGCAGGTGGCCGACTGATTGCGATCTTAACAGTACTTTAAGTTTTACATAAAGTTTCCATATCAAATTTGACTCTGTGCTATTAATTACTAAATTATTTATTACATTTAATAACTTATTTGGTTACTCAACGTGATTTGGAAGTGTTTTAGTTTGATCGTCTCCCGAGGCCGCCATTTTTTAGAAATAAGAATGAAACCTAGTGTGGTAGGTACCTCTAGTATTTCATTACTTGGTTTCATTCCTGTTCTCAGTCTCAATCGGAACCCTTCGTACATTGCTTCTGACGTCAACGATTATTGATGACGTAAAACTGAGAATGAGAATGAGACTGAGCCACGTTTTTTCAAGCAATCAGACACGTCCTAAGGCCCAAAGTATAGACAAACTTTGAGATGGCAACATTTTGGAGTGATGGAACAATTTGACGCAGAGGAAGGTAGACCAATGGCATCATGGACACTCTATGAAGAACGCCTTGATTTCTATTTCAAAGCAAATAACATAACCAGTGATAAGAGGAAACAAGCTGTGCTGTTTACCGTGTTGTGGCCCTGCTACTTATACGACAATACGCTCACTCGTGTCTCCAGCCTTACCAAACCGTTTCTTACAAGGACATTCTAACCACTGTGAAACTACATTTCAACCCTACGCCATCTGAATTGTCCAGCGATTTAAATTCATAAGAGGAATCAGCGAGCACAGGAGTGTATTCAGCATACATAGCTGAACTGCGGCACTTGGCAGGGCATTGTAATTTTGGAACCACTTTAAATAAATAAAATAATTTTATTTAGAGTGTATCCACTCAGTTATATAACTGATTTTTGGATTCCATGCTGCGAGACCGTCTTGTCTGTGGTGTTCAGGACGAACAGCTGCAACGCAAGTTCCTGTCAACCACATCTTTATCTTTTGAGTCCGCACAGAAGTATGCACTGGCAGCAGAGGCTGCTACGCTCCAAGCGCAAGAATTACGTACCAGCCAGGCAGGTAATAATTCTACTAGTTTTAAATACTACGGTTAATCAAGTTAAACAACGCCAGAAGTCTACAAGCTCTGAACGGAAGCCATGTTTCCGCTGTGGGGACACACACCCTCCAGAAGCTTGCTATTTTATCCAGGCTGTCTGTCGGTTTTGTAAGAGAACTGGACACATTCGACGTGTTTGCTACAGTAAGGCCAAGTCATCTAACCAAAATGTCCAGCCAGTCCAGCTAAAGCCTAGTTTTAGAGGCAGGAAGGAAGGAAACAGGACTGTTCACGGTGAGCATACACACTCCATTGTGGAAACACATGCGAAGAAGTAGATCAGATAAGTGAGGCTAGAAATGTTTACATTTTAACACACAGTGTTCCTGAGGGCAGAGACACTACAACAGTATCAGTGTTACTTAATGACAAGCCAGTCAAATGGAGATAGACTCAGGGTCTGCATGCTCTATCATTGGTTTTAGCGCATTTGTTGAATTATTCCAAGATACTGTTGAAATCCGACCCCTTTTCGAAGACACTGCGCACGTGGTCCAAACAACAGCTACATGTTAAAGGTATGTGTACTGTACAAGCTAGTTTCAACGGTCATAAGTGTGACCTACCACTCACTGTTGTTGATGGCATTGGCAGTCCACTTTTGGGTCGTGACTGGTTCCCACACCTGGGAATTCAAATCGCTCTTAATGGAGTTCACCAGACACGAGTTGGGAAATTTAACCGAATACTTAAACAGTACGAGAAGTATTTTCCGAGGACATTGGTCAGTACAATGACCTGAGGTAAACATTGATGTAGATCCAACGGTGGTACCTAAGTTCTACAAGCTCGACCAGTACCATTTGCATTACGACCAAGGCTGGATGAAGCTTTAGATAAACTGGTATGTAAGGACATTCTACGACCAGTAGCCCTACGTCATTCACGCTGGGCAACTCCTATTGTTCCGGTTATTAACAGAATGGTGATATACGAATTTGTGGTGACTATAAAGGAGCTACAGGAGAATACCCTTTACAAAACAAAGTGGAGGCTATGAAGAAAGCACCTGCACCTACCAACAAGACAGAATTGGCTCCTCCACGTGCATGGGAGCGTTCGGAAAAACCTGGTCTCGCCTCCATATTGATTTTGCGGGCCCCTTCCAGGGAAAGACATTCCTTATTGTGGTAGATTCCATACAAAGTGGTTGGAGGTCATTCCTGTTAACTCAATGGCTGCAACAACGGTTATTAACAGCTTGCGAGCCTATTGCGACTCATGGTTTACCCGACATAATCGTTTCTGACAACGGGGCATCGTTCACAGTTAGACCGTCTACATCCTGATTCACTTGATGTGTCCCGTACCCAGCAGGTAGAAACAGAAACAATTTACAAGCGGAATTGGTGGGCAAGAAGTTTCGGAACTGGAGATCTTGTCTACATGAGAAATTACTCCCAAGGACCAAAATGGATCCCAGCCGTGATAACAGAGCGCACTGGACCGTATCATATGCAGTCGGCACAGAAGATGGTGTATCCAGACGTCATGTGGATCAACTACGAGCCGAGTTCAAACTCTACTTCAGTGGACGTTTCCGCAAACGGCTCTGAAACTTCACCGACACCCAGTACCCAACTGTGGCATTGCCACCAACAATTGCAGACAACTGTTGATAACAGTAAAACCCCTACTGAAGATATTCCACATTCCGGCAACTGCCATTACCGACATCACCTACAGCACTTAAGTCTACTGCAACCCGGCCTCAACGAGAGACACGCCGCTCTGCATATTAAACATATTATTGTTAAACTAATCTTGGTGGGGAGAAATGTTGTGTACTGAGTGTGCAGTGATTGTGGTGTTCTAAGAGGCAGTGGTTCCAAATGACACCAACAGTCTTGGTGATGGCTTTTTGTGTTATATTGTTGTGAGATGAAGTGAGCTGTTTGAATTGTATAAAGTGTTTTGTTTTTATCTTATTAAAATGATTAGTAATTAAATATAAAGAAGTGTATTTATATTTGATTATGTTACAAGGTAGACTAACTACCATACGTAACAAATTTAACACACTGATGGTGGTTTGAACACCTTACAAAATTATGCAATTTCAGACATGACATTTTATGCAAATTAAACAAATTTTCAGGCTAAAACGAAAATTCTATGAGGGAAAGGCCGTAGGGTTACAATTTTAAATGCAATTAATTAATGAATCAAATATAAAAAAGAAAAGAAAAGAAAAGAAAAGAAAGTAAAAACATTAAAAAGGAAAAGGAAAAGAAAAAAAACTGATTTATAAGATGATCCCACTCAAACGAATATAGAGTTTGCCAAAAATCAGGAACAGTAAATTAGGGAGTAATCAAAGCTTTTGCGGAAGTAACCCCGGAATGAACGCAAATCTTCATTCTTGTGTTCAAATCTTGATAACAATTTAGTACAAAAATAATAATATAATAATTATATCAGACATATAATTATTTGAAATTGTTCACGTCAAAAACTGATCACAGCAATGAAACAGGACACCTAACTCAAGTTGCAAAGCTCCATAAGTGGGTGGCAACCAGACTATCTAGGCAGAAAAATATCATTGAAAATTAGGGGTTTGCGGTTCCAGGTTTTTTGGTTTCGGTTCGATTCCAGGATAGTAAGTATCTGATTTTTCGGTTCCGGTTCCATCAAAATATGAATAAAAACATTATGGATTAATGAGATTAACCACTTGACAACTTAACAGGCCTATGTAAAAACATACAAATATCTATAAAATTGCAAATAATAGTAGTCTTTATGTATATTACTTTATTATTAATTATAAACAAAATATTTATGTAACAGGACTATAATATCTTTAAAAGTCCAGCTCCGTTTGCCAGCATCTGTGTGTTAGCGCGTAAGCGTATGAGTCGAGAGAGACAGTTGCGACGATGTTACTCGTCATAGCCAAGGTCGTAGCTGGCTGAGAGGTGGGGAGGGGCGTGCGCAGACACCTCTTCGCACGATCCACTTCACAGCTGACTGTGCACGGGTGGGGATGATCGACTGAGGGAGTGGGGGGACAAGCGCCGACCCAAGTGCGCACTCAATCCCGCTGGCCCGGCTGACTGTTCAAGTTGTTGTGTGGGAAAGCCTTCTACTGGCGAGAAGTCGTGTCTAGCGCGTACGATTCAAACTATCCGAAACTGGACCGAACTCGGTTCCAAATTTGCCGCTCTTCGAATAGGATACTAAATGTCCAAACCAAACCGAAATTTCGGCTATCCGTACATCCCTATTGAAAATACATTGATTAAATCAATATTTAATCAAGTGCACTTTTTCTTCATTCGGAGCTACAAACACAAGAGTTTTAACTGACTTTATGCAAAGTAAAAAAAATAAATGTAATAAGATTTTCTGAAAAGCTGGCAAGTATTTGATCCGCTCACCAACTTGCAAAATTTTGTAACACTGATATTGTTGATTTATTTATTTAATTATTTTTTTAAAATCAAGATTTTTATTTTTTAAACAAAAAAAAAAAAACCCACCCTGTGTAAATGCCATCCTCATGTCTCTACACTAGTTTCTGTTTCCCCGCCAGGTGGCAGCAGCGCGGATCGTCGCGAGACAACCTCACCGATAGCAAGGACAGCCTCAGCTCGATGGACTCGACCTCGACCCCTTACTGGTCAAGAGCAGAGCAGCGATGACTCGTTTCATCATGAATCGCATACGCAAGAGCTTCAGGCAGAAGGGGGATTTTCCCTCCGCAGACCCAACCAGCCCATACTCTAAAACCCTGGGGCTGGGTGGGGTTGTCCAGGTTTTTTACATTTTTTCACAGTTACTGTATTAATGCAAATGTAATCCTTGGGTAACTTTACCCATTGGAGTACCATTTAATTTTTTTTAAGAAATTCGGGTTTTTAGAAATAGCGCCTACAGTATGAAATTTGGGTATTTTTTTTGGATAATTTTAATACTTTTTTTTCGGGCAATATTTTGGCAATTTTGGCAAATTTTGGTTGTGAGGTAGCCCTTTAAATTTTTGATAAAAAATTTATTTTGAAATATTTTTTTCATGATTTTTTCATGTGTAACATTTTTATAGTTAAAAAATTGAGCATGTTATCCTTTTTTGAGATAGTGAGCTTTTCAAAATTTATCTCTGTTTTGTTCTTTTCCACCCTTTTGGATTTTGAATCAAAAATAAAATCATACTAGCCATGCAATTCTCAAAATTAAAAAACAAATTTTGAACGTCAATTTTTTTTCCCAAGTTTTGAGACATTTTTCCCAAAATTGGGAATTTTTGTATTTTTTGCAACCCTTTAGAGTTCCTTTGAAAAATGGACGAGTAGCTCGTTAAGTACTGCAATGGGTTAAAAATATCAAGTTAAAAAGGTGGGACACAGTTAATAATATGGAAGACATTTTTTAATATTGTTTACCCCGCTACTCTTTAAAATTTGAGTGGTCAAAATAAGGGTGGGGGAAATACTCAATAGCGGCCTATAATCAAATAAATACGGGCATGTTCAAATGACAATTTACAAAATACGGTTTTATTGAGACGCCGTGGCGGCTGCTGACGCGCTGTACTGTGGTTTGCTCTCAGGTCCTGAAAAATCTCAGTGTGGTTCCTCCCATCAGGGAGTTCTACGCGAGGCCACAGAAACTGCGAAGGCAATGTGGCCGCCCAACAACCCCTCGCCAAGGACCGCCACCGGCGCGCAGTGTGGACGGTAAACCACCAATCGGAATCTTCGCAGGGTCAGGTCGGAACTGGGCTCGGACCGCGACATGCCTAGGTAAGTAAGAATCGATCTGGCTGGGTGTCTAACAAGTCTGGAAAAGTCAGGGAATTGTACTTTGCACATGCTTAAGGCTACAGTTTTAACTTTGATTTACGAATTTAACTAGAGGCAAAAAAAAAATACATTAAGTCAAGGAATTCGTAAATTCAAAAAAACCTTCAAAAATTGCCGCCTACTGTACCAACAAAATGACAATATTAACTTGAGTGCTTTAACTATTCCCAGTAGCGCCTATGCTGGATTATGAGCATGGAAGGCTGCAGGAAGTGAGTTTGTTTGCTTATGGGTGTCATCGGATGGTAGACATCGTTACCGGCACTCGCTTCGTGTTGTGCAATCGCAAGCAGGAGTAACATCAAGCCCCGATTACGAAATTGTTTATGTGACACATCTGAAATAGTGTAATTGATATGGGATCGTAGGCAGCTCAAGGTCATTGCCTCGTCACTATCTCAGTGGCCCCCCTGCCACCCACCCCCATGCGAACTTACGTAATCAGTTCATTCATTAGTGCTAGCGCCCGCCCGCTACGAAACGCGGGTGTTCAACACTGTCCATACCACTGTTGCTATTTTTTCCTATTAAACACATCGATCTTTGGTTGGTCGCTCACTTGTCAGTTGCGTTGGGGCCTGCAGGGTTGGCTTGGTCGCTTTGATTTAAAGCCCCCCACTGAAAATCAGTTATAAACTGAGTGGGTACTCTAAATAAAAATTTATTTATTTTTTTTATTTTATCTCCGAATGCTGCATGTCCGTAATAAATATTGGACCCTTAAATAACGCCGCTGAATTTTTAAAAACACGCTGAAATCGACTTCACAGAGACAAGCCCTTCCGCGAAGAACGACCTTCACCTCACAAAGACGAGTGTAGTGTAGCCAGCATTGCTTACGCGACATCACGGTGGCCGGCCTCGCGCAGGAAGGAGAGGGGTTTAATTATGCTGTGTATTATTCTGTTCCGTGAAATAAATCGCACGAGGGGAAAAAACATATAGAGCACTGGTAATTCCATCAAATCTTCGAAACGTAAAAATAAACTACAAACAAAATTTTAATAACTTATCTCAATTCAATGTGCACACGCCAAGTTTATTACGCAGTAAATAAAAAAGCAGTAAAACCCCTATGGATTGTTTCCCGCATCGTCCGTTTTCTCACCATGATCGCTTTTATTTTGAAAGTTTTTGCAAAAGTCCCATTTACACAATGTTAAAAATTCCCCGCATCCACTGTTCTATTTCCTTCCAGCAAGCGCGATCTTTTGTGAAGCTGTGTGTAAGGTTCACTTCCCACCCCCCCCCCGCCAGCCGGCAGCTGCCTACGAGACCGGTTACCCCTCCCCTCACACTCACGCTGCCAGTTTGGCACGGCTCCCCACTCTCCTCTCCCCGGCCGGCCCGGGCCCGCCAGCTCAGACACAGTGGGCACTTCACATTCTCTCTCGCCCGTGCCCTGTTTTTCTTACGCGATAATAATTGCAAGATATTGTTTTTAATCAATGAATGATGCTGTCAATACAACACTTGTTAAACTGAGATTGGCTACTCAAGACTGCAGTCGATTTCGTCACTACAGTAAAATGATCACATGTCTAGAAACATGTGCTTGATTCCTCAATCAATTGATTCACATGCTCACTCATTCAAGCTCGTCGGGAAAAAAGGCCGGTATGGAGTGGGTAGGCCAGGTCAAATCTTTTGTCGGCATGCTGAAATACTACGATCGTATGGGCGGGAGGGGGAGGGGGGGGGGGGGGGGGGGGGGCGAACGGTGGGCCCCCTCGACCTTCTCACATTGCTAGACTGCTGCTAATGAGGGGGGAGGAAAGGGACTGCATTATTACCCATGCGGTTGGCGGCATGTGTTGAGCTGTCAAAGCGGGCGGCACTCGGACCAGTAAATAACAACCTCCCTCGTTCCCCACAGCGTTCGGCGGCATAGATACGTAAATTCGAGGCCATATATTATGACTCGGGACTTGAAATACGATACGTAAAGTCACGTAATACGTAGGTACAAGGTACGTTAGTTAAAGGAAAATTTAACATTGTCCTTAAGGGAAATTTTTGGGACCAACAAAAAACTTTACACAATCAAGGAATTCGGTGATTCAAGGTACGTAAATTTAAAGTTCCACTGTATTCCATCAACTGTGACGTGGACTAAAAATCTGCTTTTTATAGTTGTAAATGTTAGATATAGTTGTAAGCGAAAAAAAAAAAAAAAACGTAATTGCAATTTGCGCGTACCGGGACATTAAATAAGTCAAATTTCATTCGAGAGTTTAGATAGAACCGGCCACGTTTCTGCGTTCATTTTTTCACTGTACCTGGAAGAACATGTTGATAAGACAACCTGATAGTTTCATAATTTTTACGTTTATGGGTCCAAAGTTTTGATTTTTTTTTCTGTACCGGTGTTTTTTAACCAAAATTTAGTACGTTTTTTAACTGCTCTAACTGATTTAAAATAGGGACTATTGCAATGGTATTGTAACATGTAATCGGTGTAAGATTCTACTTTTCAATTGTGGGTGAAACTTTAAAATCGTGTTGCTGGTTCTCGAGAAACTCTCGAATGAAAACAGGCATGCAAATTGCCGAGAGAACGGCTCACGCGAAGGTCCGTGTCCGGCTGATGACTAGCGCTCCGGCGATCATGCGGCCACCACGGCGTAAATTCTACGACACGGCCAGCCACTCGTTTTTGGGAACAGCGCAGTCACAGATGTCAAGCTGTTTTGTGTTCCGTAGAGGCGTAGAATGTCGAAGACTCGCTGAGCGGGTGGCCGTAACCTCCCATCACAACCCATTCGGATGCAATCAACCATAAGTTTCTCGGTAAATGATGGTTCTTCAGTTGTGGGTAAATAGCCACTAATAATATTTGGCCTCTCAACCATAAGCACACAGACCTGCAGGAAATACAAAACAACCTAGACCGTCTGAATGAAAAGAATGTCATTCATCCCTCCGTTTACAGACGCGTTGTTCGCATATTTCTTTTTTCAATAAATATAATTGCTACTACAGTAATTTGTACCTTGAAATGCTTGAGCTCTCACATTGTCCAAGATGTCGCACGTGATAATCTAAATTTATACATTCATCAATCATCAATCATCAATCATCAATTATTCATTCATTACTACAGTGTCTACGACGCCACACGTGTTTATGTTCTGTTGTGCAATGCTAAAACAAAAACATTCAAGCAATACCGATAGAGGTGGTTCAGTGGTAAGATGTGAAGGGTTTATTGGTTGCAGTGGAGCCCACTTTTAACAAACTTGACAAAAACTGACTTTTGCTTTGTTAAAAAAGAAATTTGTGAAAACAGAGTCACTTTACATGTAACTTTAATTAACAAGCTTAAAAATTACTTTGTTAAATCCCAAATTTTGTTAAAAGAGAGTACTCTATAAGTGGAATCGACTGTATTTATTTATGGGTATGGCCACGTTTCGATAAAAGGCCACCAGACCCAAACCCCGACAAAATCCACGTTGACAATTCAATAAATACGGTGATACTATAGACAAACCGCCCACTTTTATCTTGAAAATTTGAGCGTAGAATAGTAGCAACAGTGTTCTTGAGGTGTCATCGCAGGCCATTGTTAAAATATGCCTTGTAAATCTTTTTTACAGTATTGTTCCTTCAAATTATCATATTCTTCCCCTGCCTTTCAAAATAGCCGGTGTCGACACGATGCTTGCGATGCCAGTACTAACAGCCCCCGGACAATCCTTCTCAACTTTCCAATACTACAATAGCTAGTAAGTCACTGAAGCGGGACATGAATTATCCTGGAAAGGTTTCCTACAAAAGTATTATCTATTAAATATTGTAGCAATTGTGATAGGTGTGAACGGTATGAACGTAATTCGTGAACATAGGCGCCGATACGGGGGAGGAGCTTAGGGCTGGCGCCCCCGCCCCCAGTTGAACATTCTATGTTGAAAGGTAAAGGACGTGTCGCATCAATAAAGTACAGTAAGAACTCTATTATCCGAGTTGGATGAGACCGGGGGCACCTCGGATTTTTCGAAAAACTCGGATGGGCGCGGTTCTTTTTGTTTATTTGCTCTCGTAGCATAGCCTGATATGGTAAAATGATATATGACACATGCAATGGATAAAGGAACATAAAATATACACGAAACACTTCATACAGGGTATACCAAATCTCACACATAACAAAAACTTGTAGAAATACAGCCAAACCTTACACACTCAAAAGAAATGAGATCTAAAAAAAAGGGCCAAGCTCATCTACCCTTCCACATTTGCGCATTCTTAATTCATAAACGTACGGTGTCCCGTAAGAACACCCTTGAAAAGCTTGGCAAAATAGAATTTGCAACTATTAATTTAAACGTAATAGTTCATCCAAATTCTTTTTTTCTAATTAATTTTAACGTAATGGTCATGCAAATTCTATTTTGCCAAGCTTTTCAAGGGTGTTGTTACGGGACATTGTGCGTTTATGAATTAAGAATGCGCAAATGTGGAAGGGTAGATGAGCTTGGCCCTTTTTTTTAGATCTCATTTCTTTTGAGTGTGTAAGGTTTGGCTGTATTTTTACAAGTTTTTTTTATGTGTGGGATCTCATTACTTTTTCAAGTTCCATTGCAAAATTATTTGTTAAAATATAATAAATTTATCAAAGTCGATTTAATTGCTATGGTATTACAGTAGAACCTCGTTAATTCGAAAATCAAGGGACCTCAAAATTGCCAATTCGAATTATCCAAATTCAAATTATCTATCCATACAAATTTTCAAATTTTCAATTTTTTTTTTTTTTATTCAATTTTTATTTTTTCCCTCACCTTAGTTTTTAAAAAAAAATAGTGGGGACAAGATTATTAAAATAAATTTGTTTATACATGATCTTATGTCTGCTCGAAAATAGTTGAAAACAAAGGTCCTGATACTTACCTTCCTATGACATGGAAATAAAGCAATCAAATGATCCACCCCATACCCGACTGAACCTCAATACCTCGTAAAAACGCTTTGTTTACAAAAGTTTGTAACAGAGCACCAAGTGGTTCATTCAAAAAATTACGTATGTCGAGCCAGTGGGGGGACGGGTGGTCGGGCTCTGCACGGACCGACGCGGCGGCTGAGCATGGACAGTGCTGATAGCGGATGATCGGGTGGGGTGGGGGGGGGGGGGGGCCGGCGGGGCCCAGGTGCAAGACGAAGTTATTATAACTTACACTTCCACTTTTTTAATAGGGGGTTTTAGAAAAAAAATATTTGGGTTAAACATTGGACCAGTTACAAATTACAATAATATTATAAGACATCCTGAACTACGAGAAATGTTGATTTTTATATGGAATATTATATGATTTAGAAAAGTGACAATTTTTGTAATAAAAACTTGAAAATGTCACTTTTTTCCCTTTTTTGTTGGACAATGTGGGGCCGGGCTACATTTTAACACTTTGTAAAAAAGTCGCCGTTTTTTTTAGATTGCTTAAAAAAGGGGGGCGTTTTTTTCCACTGATACAAGAAAGTTTTTCAAATGACGAAATGCAGTCTATGGGTAGTCCCCAGTCGAAAAAAATCAATTGATGGATTTTTTGAATAGTTTTTAGAGCCTTTTCTTTCGGAGGGGGCAAACTTTTCATCATCATTTGCCATCCGAATCATATTTTTCCACTTCAACACTGCAGCTCGGCTCGTGGGAGATGGCTGGGCTCGAAAACAGCCGAATTTAAACGTCGTTATCAAAGTTGTGAAGTTATCTAAGGACACCTTTTCATCAGGAGAAGATAATCGGCTGTTAACTTAAACTCCGAATCATCTTTCCAAAAAACGCCGCCCCCAACTTGGCCGCCCCCATCATCGGTTTCCCCAAAACCCCCGTTCCCAAAATCAACTTCCTCAACTTCGCCGCTCCAACGACACCGTCCCTATCATCGATTTCCCCAGACTGCCCTCCCCGACTTTGACTTCCATACACTGGGGTTTCCCCAACGTCAACGTCCTCAGATCGGTGTTTTCAAAATTCTAGGCCGGGGAAAGGCTCTGGGCATTGGGGTTAGAAAAATTTCCCCCTTCCTAAAACAATTAGCAATTTGTTTTTGGGGTTACTTTTCCCCATGAAATGGCGGGGGCTCTAATACTGGACTGTCCACTTTTTAATTTCATCAACTGTCCCGGCCCAAATCTTTATTTGTCTGGTATATGATAAAAAGCTGCCGGCGGAAATGATTTTTGTTTTTGAATGACCCCTTGATCTAAAGGCGGAGTACGCTGGTGGTATTCGGGGGGGGGGAAAACAGATTAACATTTGTGTTCCAGTTCAGGAAGTTTGGTGAACATTTTGTCGAGCGTAGAAACACGTGCCGGTCTTGACGGCCATGCGCCTCGAAACCTAATTACCCAATCACAAAAAACCCCTCCCTGTCACCCACGCCTTGTTTTTTCCAGTCTTTAGTGACAGGCAACAGATAGGCCAAGCCTTTGAAACAGGTGGCTTCCCAAAATTGCCTAAACCCCAAAGGTTTCATTTTCGGGGCCGTCAAAATTTCAACAGAGTGTACGGTCAACCTCCCCTTGCTGCGTTTTGTTCCATGGCATTTCTCCCCTTTTATACCCAAAGGATCTTTCGGGATCAATTGTAAAAAACAGCGCTCTCGTCCATATTAATATGTCTTGACACTGTATTTTCAAATATGTGCTGGTGGTCTTCAATCCATGTTGACACTTCATTCTGGCCCCCCTTTGAGCCTCCCCGAAACGGCAAGGAGACGTTTTGAATTTTTTTTTAAATCGATCAAGCCACCCACTTGACGCCCGAAAAATCGATTTTTAATTGCAAGGCGATTTCACGGGTTTTTCCACTAGCATTGGACCATATAGGGTATGTTTGAATACGCCCCTGGGTAAAATACTCGAAAGTTGTAATTCCACTGTTCAGTTTCGCCGGAGTACCCTCTCCCCTTTTGAAAACCCCACCACATTATGAAGGCGTCTTTTTTTGTCCTTTTTTTATATTCGTAGATAAAGTCGAATTGGGAAATTTCCCGTACTTTAGGGCTAACGCCCTTTTTTCTCCCCTTTTTGTCAATGTCTTTTAAAAGTTTAACTTTTTCCGCAATAGTCAAGAGTTTTTTTACTTTTTAGTTGGGGGGACCATCTCAAACACACGAAAAAACAAAACGGACGCATTGTCGGAAAAACAGAGCATTCAACCTTTCCCGTCCGACTTAAGTGCGCTGTGGCAGAGTCGGGCGAAAAAAAACTAAACTTGTAAAAATCTATTCTTAGCTCGTACGGTGAGGGGAAATGGGCCCGCAGAAAGCTAGGGAGTGTGAGGGGAGGTGCGGGGGGCGGGGGTCAGTTGGGGGCGGCTTCCAGTAGACACAGTACAGAATGATCAGGGAATATCTACACGGGCGGCAAAACTTTGACGGGGTTTGCTGTCTTTGTGATTTCGCGATTGCTTTAAAAAATGTTTCGAATTATCGTCAAATATAATGGATATTTAATGACGGGGAAAATTTTTTGTTCAATTACAAGTTTTTTGAAATTTGTTTTATACACATCCTTTTAAAATGAGTTCCCCCACATTGGGCCCGGGAACTAGTTATTCTACGAATTTCACAACTTTCGAATTTTGGTGTCGAATTAACGGGGTTTACTTACCAATTTAAAAATAGAATGAAAAAAATTAGTACAGCAAATTCTTTACGACGCTCTTCATTACGACATTTTCACGGTTTCCCCCCCCAAATTGAGTGGCCTTACCAATTCCATTCTAACAAAGTATTTCTAAATTTGTTACGACCCTTTCTGATAGCACGTTTCAGCTTACGGGCGCATACAATTCATGGTCCCCGGCCCCCTTGTGTTTTTTTATCATGTTTTTGAGGCGCCGGGGTACAAAGTCGCAAGCTCGAAAAAAACCCCCCCCCTCCTAGCCCCCGTCGGCGTGCGTAGGCGTGGGCCCCCCACACATTCTTACAAGTGTCTACAAAAATCCCTTTTGGAATGAAACGACTCATCGCAAAACCGGGGAATGAACATGTATGCAAAAACATGTAATAAAAAAAACATTTTTCTTTAAGCAATGTTATTGTAGAGTGTTTGACTTACATGTGCAAGGTCGCACAATCCTCGACACAACACAGGGCACTGTTGGGGTGGGGTGAAAAAAAAACGAACGAGATCTGGTCTGTTTTTTATTCATTTTAACGTAAAAAAAAAACACAGCAGAGGCTGGCCCGAAGCCAATAGACAGTGAGCCTAGGCGATACGTATTTGGGCTGGGAGGGGGGGGAGGGGGGTTTCTCCGCGTCTGTCGGCTCTTGACTGATGTCGCATTGCAAATTCCCTTGCCCATCATCCACTTTTTGTCACGGTGCATCCAGGTGGTAGCCGACGTAACACATTCGAAATGCTTACGTGTTTTCTATTGGATTGCATTTTCATAGTACCGTCATTGTCACCCAAGGCCAATGCCAAAGTCCCTTTCTTATAATCATAGCCGCCTCTATCATGTGTCTTTTTAAACTTTTTTCTCTCTCCCGCCCTCTTCGAGCAAGGTCGCGGCGGCGGGAAACCTCACAAAGAGACCGCGCTGTGCAATTTTACGTCATTTTAGCATGACATTCAGATGTAAAGAACATAACATTTCGGCCAATAAAAAAAGAGAAGCGCGCCTGAAACCAGTTTGCATCCTCAGGAAAAAAGCACCTTTCGCACGGGCGTGGGTGGATGCGTGACCGGCGAGAGGCTAGCATTGCCGCGAAACGGAGAATTCGACGGGGGGGGCGGGTGGAATCTTTACTTCGCGGAGTTTTACACGTGAAAAAGACTTATTTTAAATTAAATTTTTTACCGTTAAAATAAGTTTTTGTGCTCTTGTTTCAAATGTGTACGTAAGTTTATACAATAGGCTATTAGCAACTACGTCACAAATCGAGGGGAATGAGGGGGAAATTTTCCGCTTTGACCCCAAATGATGGAAAACAACCATGTTTCGCAAGGGACGCGTGCTGAACGTCGCACAAATTATCCGTTCTAACTTTAACCCTGTGCATTATTGTGAAAAACTAAGAGGAATAATATTTAGCAAATTATATTCCTTCTAATAGAGATTATTTTGAATTTTTTGACAGACGTTAACGTGTTATATCGATGTACGTATTGAAATAACATTTCAGACTTTAGCTTTTTTTTTTATGAATTAAATGAAACAACTTTAATAGTCAAAAACCTAGTGATCGGATTTTTACTAAAAACCCCTTTCAAAAAATTCACGGGCTGTTTAGACAAAAAATAAAAAAACTTTTTAGATAGAAAGTCACAGAACGAAAATTTAAGCATAGGGTGATATGCAGGTATGTGTTTTTTTATCTAAAATACGGGGGCCTTTTTACGTGCGGATGAGCCTGAAAAAATGCACGCTATGCTGTAAAAATTTTTTTCAGTGCTTTTTCTATCGAGAAAGTTAAAAAATTTCTTGTCTTATAAATTGATGCATATTTAGAGAGAAACTTGTTTAAATCCATCAGTAGTTTTTTTTTCAATTGAAGTTGAGAAGACTAAAGTTGTTGATAATTTTGTCATTTATAATGCGTAAATTTTATAACAAATAACGGTTCTGTTAAAAAATTCGAGATAATCACCATTAGAAGAAATGGTATGTTTGCTAAATATTATTTTTCTTATGTTTTTGCACTAAATTGTTATCAAGATTTGAACACAAGAATGATGGTTGAACACATGAATGAAGATTCGCGTTCGGTGTTTTCTTCCGCGAAAGATTGATTACTCCCTGATTTGCTGTTCCTGATTTTTGGCAAACCTCATATTCGTTTGAGTGGGATCGTCTAATAAAATCAGTTTTTTTCTTTTGTTTTTCTTTTTTAATTTTTTTTTTTCTTATTTTTCTTCTTCTTTTTTTTCCTTTCATTTTTTCTTTTATTTTCTTTTTCTTTTCTTTTTTCTTTTCTTTCATTCCCACCCCTTTTTTTTATATATTATTCGATTCATTCATAAATTGCATTTAATATCCTTTTTATTTGTTATCAAATTTGTTGAGTTTTTAATGCATTGTTGTAGGCCTAATATTACTTTCAAAATTGTTGTGTCTGCATCTATGTAATTAGATTTATTTAGTTGTCCTCCTTTGAAAATCAGTTTTTATAACTGAATAGGATAGACATTAAATAAAATAAATAAATAAATAAATAAATAATGAATAGGATACAAGTTAGAGCGTGATTTTTGTTGAGCCATTCACCAGGCGTCAACTTGCGAAATGAGAATGCTTGTCCATCAGTTCGGTTCGCCGCCACTTGCCGGCGAGCTGTGATGTCACGTGAGGCTTCCCTATTATATACTACAATTTATTTAAAATTTTCGATTTAGTCGACAACAAGTGTGATCTGTAGTGAAATGTAATCTTCTCGTCCTAATTTTATCTCGCACGCGCTAGTGAAAACAGACTCTCGTAATCTGTTGTTGTTTGTTCGGGTTTCACTCAGGTTTCAGCGAAGCGAGCCGACCTCGTTTTCAGCGGCAGGTGAGGGAAGTAAGATAGCATTAGCGAGTGCGAGAGAGACGAGACTAGGCAACTCACGGCGGGGAAAACGAGTGACAGTTGTTTCAGCTGTGCAGCAGTGGAATGGGAAGGAGCAGACAGGTGTCTGATGTCAACGCTGCAACGCGCACTGTCAAGTATTTGCAGCACGTAATTAGTGCTTGCATACTTACCTGTTATGCATTTAATTACACACATTTAAACTATTAATAACCATACTATTTGAGTGTATTTTATTGTCTTACTATAACTATACATACAACTACAAGATATTAAAGAATGCTAATTTCTAATTTTTTTAATGGAATTTTGTTTCCGCGTTTTCACGTTTACAACGTCCACTTTCTTTGTCCCTTCAAAAGCGTCCTAACGAAGTTTGACTGTAGTACAAAGACTTGCTTTTTGTAAACAATGTAGGCGATTATTATTGTCACGTAACTATAGTTACTTGTTGATTGTATGCCTGTATAAGGCTTATTTTAAAAACCTTTAATTGGAAGCCTTCCAGCAATTTTTAAAACTTTTTTCTTTCAAAGGGAATTACATCACTATTTCCTTAATGTCCATGTAAAATATGAACGTTGTAGCCCCACCGTTTGGTCAGAATCGCTGGGCAATTGAAACTGACGAATTAGATAGTAGCCAGTAGTAGCCAGTAATAACTAACGTCCTTAAAGTGATTTTGAGCATGTTTCAAGTCATATTTTCACCAAGAAGGAATGCTCGTACCCCAACCAAATTTGGCATGTGTTGTCGGGTACCTAAATCCCCTCAATTTTGATAGTTTTTCAGTTTACATCACGTTTCATGATGGTGGGTGACACCCGAAATCACCCAACTCTGCTGTGTATAGGTGCTTGAGTGTGTAGCGCACCGCGGCTGGGGCCCC
>JAMZAV010003257.1:0-101852 GCA_024449915.1 Sweltsa coloradensis | reverse complement strand
CCCCCCTGGATATCCCACTGCATTGGTTGCCAGAAATCAATCTTTTTGTTTGCTTTCCACCATTCAAACCGGCTACTCCAATTTTGTTGAAATTTTAAGAAATCCTTTAAAACCCTTTATAGGGCAAAAAGGTGGGACCCAAAATGTTGCTTTCTACCTTTGCAATTTGAAATTCATGATTTTTTTTAAAGAATTTTGGATTTTTTTTTTATTTTTTCCCTTGATCTTCTAGGAATAAAATGCTGATTTTGGATTCCAAATTGACATCAAATTTAAAAAAAATCCAAAATTTTATTTTATTTTCAAAAATTAGATTTTTTTTTGCAATTTTTCCTTTTTTCCATTTTTTTACACATTCAAATTGAATCTACTACAGGCAAACAAAATATCCGGGACATCCCGGAAATGTGTGTATTTTTGTGTTTTGATACACAATTTGTTTTTTGAACCATTACAAAAATTCTTCTAATCATTAGAATTGAAAACGGAAAAATTCTATTAATTCAGAACGAAATAAGGCAGCTTTTTACCCGGGTTAAAAGGATGGAAAACTGGTAGATTTAATTGTGTAGATTTTGAAAATAAGTGGTAAGTATACTTACCAGTAACCTATAAAGGGTTAAAATTCTTAACAACTACACTCACTTTATTTTTTAGTGTAATCAAATACATATTTCTGTAAAGTGATAATGTACCGGTATATGCATTTTTTTAAACCAATGTTTGCATTAGAGTTTAGGGAAGAATGCTCTCCTATGCTAAACTTTTCTATCTGTCCATCTTTGAGTGCGTCACGTCCAGTGACATTCAATTAATATGCTGGAATCTCAGTATGGCCGTGGGAAGCGTGCCAATTAAAAGCCATCATGAAGGTGGAAAACAGCTGTCTGTCTATATATTATTTACTACAATTCAGAAATTAAAAAAGTCCGCCCCAACCGGGAATCGAACCACGGATCTCCCGCAATCCATTCCATCCATTCAGATGTATAATGCAACTACAATTCAGAGATTAAAATGTACCCGTCCTGATGGTCTAGTGGTTAAGACGCCTGTCTGGAATGCGGGAGATCCGTGGTTCAATTCCCGGTTGGGGCGGACTTTTTTAATTTCTGAATTGTAGTAAATAATTGGATGAGCGTAGCGAGCGTAGCGAGCGAAGCGAAGATTCCATTCTACTACACTGGAGAAAAAAATCCGGAATGTTTTTTTTTTTTTTTTCTTTTTTTTTTTCCTTTTTGTATTTTTGTCTGTTTGTCCACACGATTCCGGCTAAACCGATACTCCGATTGCGATGAAATTTTATGGAGACCTTCGAAATCTCTGAACTTAGAACTGTAATCTCTTACCTTTCCTTACTCCGGTGATGAGTTTGGTTGGGCAAGGATTCGAGCAATAGCCACGGTTTGGCCTCGGTGTTGATGCAGTTGTCGGTGGTCAGGATAAAACGTACGAGTTACAACACATGATAGTTGAAAACAGTAATATATTAAACAAGTAAATCAACACGATAACTTACATACAGCTAACGTGAATACGATTGGAGTAAAGATTAAATTAGTAGAGTACAACGGTTAGTACCAGCCATGTTGGCATCTTCGAGTCGTCTCTTGTTGTCCGAAGTGTTGCCCATGACAACACTCCAGTGCCTGTCAAAGATGATCTTGACGAGAGAACGATAACACTCGGCCATCCTGTAAATAAATCGTCCTCGATTTCGTTGTCCAAATCATCGTCATCGGAGTGGCCCTTCCATTGCTTAAGCTGTGAGACGTGGGCAGTTGTCGCGTAGAATCTTGTTCCACTCTCCTTCAACTGACTGACACGATAAGTGTCACCTGGTAGCACATCTGAGACGACAAGTGGTCTGCGGAACTTCGGCTGCACCTTCGTAGGTTTACCGGTATGTGCAGGTGGACTTCTCATTACAACAATGTCTCGCTGCGTCCGTGGTGTGTATCTGGGAAGCAGCTCACATGAGGTTTTGTACGTCGATTCGTTGATACACAAATTTGTATTGTTGCAGAGATTGGTGTTTCCTCGTTGAAGCAGGACTTGCACATGATCATCGATATTTGGAAGTGGAAAATGATCGCGTACCGTTTGTTGATTAAGTTTACGATAATCAACGACCATTCGTTCTTCGCCGGTTTTCTTCTTTACTAGAAGAACAGGACTGACGTAAGGAGATCTTGTTTCTGTGACGATGCCGTTATCCTTTAATTCCTTAACAATTTCTCCGATTTTCTTTTGCTCAGCTGTGTTTGTTTTGTACGGCCGACTTGTTACAGGTTTGCTTGCATCTTTTTCTTGTATCTTCATCTCAATGAGATCAGTGCACCCAAGTTCTGATATTGTTAGGGCTAAACAATGACGGTCTTCATTGATGAGATCGAGAAGTTGACGTTTCTGATTTATGGTGACGTTTTCATCAGTTTTTACGTCATCAATGGTTATTGCTTGCGGTTTTATATCATGTTTTAGTTGCGATAGTTCAACCGTGACTCCTCGTGCGATGCGATCTCCACTCTTAAGATGCTGATCCTTTGGTGAATCATTTATTACAGGGAAGACTGTCATTCTATCAACGAATTTGAAAAGTTGATCCTTTTCCATTGTTTTCAGCAACCATGACAGTTCATCGTTAACAGAACTGGCTTGAAGTTGTACAAAATTTACT
This sequence comes from Sweltsa coloradensis, assembly GCA_024449915.1. Classification (NCBI taxonomy): domain Eukaryota; kingdom Metazoa; phylum Arthropoda; class Insecta; order Plecoptera; family Chloroperlidae; genus Sweltsa; species Sweltsa coloradensis. The sequence continues at coordinate 99,172 of JAMZAV010003257.1, read as the reverse complement.
GGATTCTTAGTTAAATTCACGTTTTCGTTGACCGTTACTTCGATGAACCTCTCTTCAACTTTGGGTTGGTAATTTGTAAGCTTACTAATCAGGCCGGATGCGCTGTTTGTAATTACAAAGCGATCATTACATTTTGCGAAGTTGACTTGAGGAAGTTCAGTCCACGTTCGTCCTATAAGTATTTCCACCGATTGAGCTTGGTCCGGGACGATTAGAACACAAACTTCTCTAGCAATTACGCTGTCAATTTCGTTTTTAGCCACGTCTGACCGATTGCATTAGTGTTTATGTTGCCAATCCGGTTAAAACACAGTTAGACTTGGACGGTGTCAAGCCACACTTCACAGCTGCGCTAGCTTGCATGATGCAACTCGAACTACCTGGATCGATCATTGCACGCACAACAACATCATTCCAAGTGCAGTTCGTAGGTATTTCAACGGACTTACACCCTGACAGTTCTTTACTAAAGATATTGTATTGTTGCTCGATGGTTGCTTGTAGGACAATACCTTTGTGTGTGGCCTTCGTTCTTGCACAGTACACAGAAGCGTGGACGTTGCGGATCTGGACAGTCACGAGATAGGTGTCCATGGCGGTAACAATTGTAACATTGTGGCTCGGTATCAGTTTTAACAGTACTTGTCGGTGATCTTCATTTCTAACACTTGTTGGTACAAATGCTGGAAAATTCTGCTTTCATGGCCGGTCGCTTTTGCAGGTCGATTATGTCGTGGAAACGACGTGATCGATATGACGATGTGTCTTGGAAGTTTGTCCCAAATTGACTTCCGGTAATCATATCCTTCTTTTTGGATGCAGCTCGAGCAGCCCTTTCCTTATCACTTCTTCAAGTCAGCGATGTCTCTTAAAATCTCTTCTTCATTTTTCATGGTGGCGAATTTGAAGAGCGTTGCTTAATGATCGTGACAGCATACCGAAAATCATCTTTTTTCTTCATATCACTAAAATCGAGATTTAATTCCTTGCATAGACGAACCTTTTGGTGGAAGTAAACATAAACACTTTCCCCAGGTTGTTGTTCTCTGCTTGTCATTCTCTGCCAGCGTTCAGGAAGGCTCACTTTGCCGATAAATGCAGTTTCTGAAAAATTCTCTGAACAATTCCCATTTTCGTAATCGTTTCATATCTGTTAAGAAACCATTCTCGGACAGCCCCTGTCAAGTGTGATCGAGCAGTTTCCAACTTAACACTGTCTGGCCAGTGATACAAGGCACTTGTAGCCTCTAGCGATCGCAACCACTCCCCTGCTGGTGACTGGGATTCTCCATCAAACATCGTTATAGCGGTAGAAAGATCTGGCATTCTACAAACATTGTTCGCTCCTAGATTCATACTTGCCACCATGCTCGCGAATTTTAGCATCACGACGACGATTTTCCTCCATAAGGATGTCCATCATAACGTGAAGATCCGAAGGTCTGTCACTGTCACTGTTGGCACTCGATGTTCCTGGACAAGGCGGATCTGGTTGTCGTCTGTCAACGTTTACATTTCTGCCTTCTCCACTGTTTCCGCGACGTTTAGTGGTACCGGTAGGCATTTCGATTTAGTGCGACAGGTTTACATACAATACTTTGTCCAGAAACTACACAATGTTCAATCACAACTTCGATAGTAGGCCTAAGTAGGCACAAAAGCGATATATACGTACAATAAAGTCGCAACAAATGTTTGATAGCACTTAAAATCGACGAGAAATGTCAAATGTCAAATCGTTAAAAAAAAAACACAAGATTCATAACAATGTGACGGTTTGCTTTAGCGCTCGGTAAATCGATCAGAGCAGATCGATAAAAGTCGAAGTTCAAAAATCATGTGTGACAAACAAAACAAACATAAGAACATGCCGGTTCCAGCAGATTGCAAAAATTTGGTTTACAAGTCCCAAAACTCTTATTTTTCATTTAGGAAAAAGAATTTCTTTCAAAACACTTCATACGATACGATAATGTCCGAATAAATCAATCATCCGTCCAATCCCACTTCTGATATGTAATCTCTTACCTTTCCTTACTCCGGTGATGAGTTTTGGGTTTGGGGAAGGATTCGAGCAATAGCCACGGTTTGGCCTCGGTGTTGATGCAGTTGTCGGTGGTCAGGATAAATAACGTACGAGTTACAACACATGATAGTTGAGAACAGTAATATATTAACAAGTAAATCAACACGATAACTTACATACAGCTAACGTGAATACGATTGGGGTAAAGATTAAATTAGTAGAGTACAACGGTTAGTACAGCCTGTTGGCATCTTCGAGTCGTCCTTGTTGTCCGAAGTGTTGCTCATGACAACACTCCAGAGCCCGTCAAAGATGATCTTGACGAGAAAACGATAACACTACTGCCACGTTTTTGAGCGCAATCGAAAATTTTTTCTCATGAAAATCGCAATTTTACGATTTTTTTTAAATTTTTAAAAAATTCTTCGACTTATAACACCTACATGCTTTATCCGATTTTAATGATTTTTGCACAGAACCTTTATTTTATGAATTTAGATATTCTTGTGAAATTTGAGCGCAATTGAAACAATATTTATCATAAAAATCGATATTTTACGGGTTTTTTTTCTTTTTTAAACAATTCTTTGACTTATAACACCTACATGCTTTATCCGATTGTAATGATTTTTTCGCAGAACCTTAATTTTATGAATTAATATATTCCTGTTAAATTTGAGCGCAATCGAGAATTATTTGTTATAAAAATCGCAATTTTACGATTGATTTTTTTTACAATTACGATTATTTAAAACAAATTTAAACAATGAAGTTAATTTTTTATTTTATTTAATTTAATTAAAAAAAAAATCAACTTAATAATGATTTTTCCACAGAACACACACAAAATACGCATAACACATGGCAGCTCATTGCACCAATTACGCTCATCCAAAAACGCGGCGGGACTTAAGCGTTTTCCTAGTATCAATTACACCTACGGGAGTGTTTCCCGACTAAACAAATCGAGAATAGCTGTCTATATGTACGTAAATTTGTGCATATTTACATAGTACAGAACGGCGGGGCTCGCCCCCCCTCAACAACAAACACAACTCCACAGCCACTTAAATTGTCAGATTAACAACTAGCTGAATATCTATGTGCAGTGAAATGATTTTCCCCCTTCATGATGGCTTCTAATTGGCACACTAGCGCAGTGTTGAATCCAGCCACCCCGCAGTTTCCCTTCTGCCCCCTCGGACATTATGTATTGAAACGGTATAGATATTTTCAACAAACTTCCGTGCTAAAAATGTGTACAAAAAATATAATTTTCTTTGGTGTGTTCGTTACAAAATTCAGAAATGGTATATTGTGTGCTATTGTTTTTCTTGTGTTAGTGGTTTGCGTGTTTTGTGACACAAGGAATTGATGTGGTCATCTGACAACACTCTGTGAATCAGGCTGATACTTTGAAACAACTTTGAAGGTTTACAATGGGCTTTGGGTCTATTCAAGTCTGTCTATGGAGGAGGATGTTAGGGTTGAAATCAATAAGAGAGACAAGTGTCACTGTAACAAAGCTGCATATGGTAGAGACCAGTGTTGAATTCAGGCATAATTACTTTTGTCCCCCAGGGATAAAAACTATAACTAAGCACAGTTAGTAGGTTTTTTTATAGTACCTGTTGCACCGCTACCCCTACTCAACCCCTTGTAATATATTTTAAACTAGGAAAACGCTTAAGTCCCGCCGCGTTGATGGATGAGCTTTTTACAGTTTTTAGTTTGCGTGGGATATCTTTACTTTTGCAAGTGCTTTGTTTTTCTGCCTACGCATTGTAGGTGATTGTTGTCAAGATTCTATTGTTACTTGACAATTGGTATTATTTACCGTAAAAAACTTATATTAAAAGCTTTATTTCTATGGATTCTGGCTAACTTTTTCAACTCTTTCTTTCAAAAGGTACAACATCTCCATAACCTTAATGTCCATGTATAATATGAATGTTGTAGCCCCACCCGTTTGGTCAGAATTGGCCCAAATGGCCCGAAAATATCGCACAGAAAATAAAAAAATCGTATAAGTATGATATTCATGAGAAATATTTCTTCGATTGTACCCAAAAACAATACAGCTTTAAGTTCAGAGATTTCGAAGGTTCCCTCAAATTTTCATCAAGATCGCATATGCCGTTTGCCCGGTAGAGAGCGATCAAACAGACAAAAAAAAACACCCAAGCTAAATTTTTTGGGGGTCAGTGAAATTGAAGTCTTCGCTTCGCTCATCCAATTACTTTAAATTTGGTTCTTCTCGAACGGTCAGTGACCAAGGCCGCGTTGGCCGAAATGTAGTATCTGTTTTGTAAATATATTTGTTAACCAGCCAGTTTCACGCAGCTGCCCATCTCGTTTCTTCTTTCCCCAATCACACACTCAATTATTTTTATTTAATCATTTTATTTTTTAGACATGAAGAAAAATGTGTTCAAAAAAGCCTGGCAATTAAGAATGTAAATTTAAAGTTGTTTTCTAATTCAATGGGACTACCACATTCCAAAGAACTTGTAAAGGAACGTTAAATTCGTTTCAAGTTCCCACGAAGAACGATTTTAGCCAACAGCTCCTAATAAAACAGGAACGCATTCCCTTAATAGTTTCCTGAAAAGAAACTCATTTCCAGAAACATTTTCTTACCCAAGACTGCTTATTGCTAATAATTAGGCTACAAGAGTACCTACCTACAGTCAGTTTTTAGATAGGAAAAGGATAAGGTCAGAATTTAGGCCTAAAGGGGCTCAAATGTGGGGTTTGGACACACACTTTGCTCCCCCCCACCACCACCATACATGGCAGTAGGTTGGTTTGGTAGGTACTTACTTGGTCAACTTGGTGTATGAGACTGTTTGAAGAGAAATCAAAACTGAAATCACAATAACACCAGGCTCCTGTAAAATATATCTTTATTTTGTTTGAACATTAGAAATAATATGGTCATTAATTTTAAATTACAACAAACAGATAATGGAATGTCTAGTTGTGCAGTGAAAATGAATAATGAATGTGTTGTATGATGTATAGTGGTCCCAACGAAAGAATGCAGGTGGCTCGAAATTGTTTTCCCAACATAACAAGTGTTGTCAATTCTATTCACGCTAGCTCAGCATGGATCTTGCACTTGGAGGAACTCTGTGATCTAGCACAGATAATTTTTGCTTGCGTTGGTAAAAGATTTCTCTTTCATACACAAAGGCGACATTCCTTTTTTTCGCGCATTCATTCTACCACCACCACTACCAAGCATCTGCATTCTTTTGTTGGAGCAAGTATAGTATAGATTCTAATTTAAATAACCCTCCACTGGACTGTGCTTCTGTTGCACTCGACTCGGGTAGTAGTATTTTATACTACCCACCGCCACCTACTGTATTTCCTGTTCAAAGTAAATCAACAACTTTCGTTCCATCTCCGGACCTAGACAGTTGCAATCCTGAGCATCGCCCAGTGTATCTACTTGTAGTTCCGTAATCTCCAGTAATTGTGTTTATTGAATAAAGTACTACATTTCCGACTAACGATAACAAATGCAACAATGTTATTGATAGGAAATGTTGTCGCGAGTATGTAAAGGCCACACAGTGAACACCCTACAGAAAGAGGGGTGACGACATACAGACCCTGAAAGTGCTGCGGACCAGTCTGAGAAACTACAATTACATTGGTTGCCTAAATCCGTTCTTAAAACCCAAAGTGACGATCTCACACAACTATCCGGAAAATGTTTCTTATTTATGACAAAGTGAAAGTAAGCTGCGATAACACACAAGGAGGGAAGATAGTCGCAAAACAAGCAGTAAATTTAAATCGATTATTGATTCGAAAAGACTAAATCGATTATTGATCGCTTTGGGAAATAATCATATTGTTTATCAAATGGCATCCCCTAGTTTACAATCATTTTACATAATATGTAACTTTTAGGAGATGCCCAAGCCCCATCACAAACGTATTTAGATTTACTCCTTCTCTTACCGCTCATAGTTTTAACAAACGCAATCAGAATGTCCCGAGAGAGAGAGAGCAAATGTTTTACTTCTAGCGACCATGGTACCGAGTGCCATCTCCTAGCAACGACACTTGTCCTAGCGCTAACAACGACTCCTCGCCAGTTTGACGACCTCCGGCTGACCCTGCTGCGCTGACGTGCTCCAGATGTTGACGGATCGGTCGAGCGTCAGCTCGTTGAGCCCGTCGAGGGACTCGGCCAAGATCAACAGTACGGTGGAGTTGACTGAAACAAACCGGACATGTTGGAACTTGGAAGTTATGACATCGGTGTATGGGAGACTGTATGACAGAAGCGCTGCGAGCGGTGCAGTTCAACGAATAGACGATTTTCAAAATCACCAGCGCCCTCTATATCGCGCGCGCGCAAAAGCATTATGGGAATCATGAGTTTACCATATGTCTTGCAATATGATAAGGTGTTATTATTTACTACAATTCAGAAATTAAAAAAGTCCGCCCCGGGAATCGAACCACGGATCTTCCACATTCCAGACAGGCGTCTTAACCACATCTGGATGTATAATGCAACTACAATTCAGAGATCAAAATGTACCGTCCTGAGATGTATAATGCAACTACAATAATTGTAGTTGCATTATTCAGAGATCAAAATGTAACCGTCCTGATGGTCTAGTGGTTAAGACGCCTGTCTGGAATGCGGGAGATCCGTGGTTCGATTCCCGGTTGGGGCGGACTTTTTTAATTTCTGAATTGTAGTAAATAATAACAATTACACCTACGGGAGTGTTTCCCGACTATCCATATCGAGAAATATAAGGTGTGTGTCGGACTGCGCTTTCCACAGAGTCTGCCTCAGTCTACAACATACCTGATCATATGGCAGGATGTATGTTAAACACATGATTCCCATAATGCTATGCACGCAATAGCCTATAGAGGGCGCTGGTGATTCTTGTAATTGCCTATTGAACCCAGTTATTTTCACCAACCGTAGTTTTACATTTCCCATTTTGATATTACATTTATAAACAAATTAGGTACGGTACAAAAAATTGTAAACCTACAATAGGGCTAGGGATGACATCGGGTACCCGGGTCTAGTAATTACCCGGAGCCAATTTTAAGATCCGGGTATATTTCACGGACGTTTTTAAGCTAATTCACCAGTTTAAATTACGCGCTACGTGGTTGCGGTCTTTCCCGCGGAGCATGCCCGCTGCCTAAAGAGTAACTGGAGTCGATGACAGAGCGCGTTGTACGCTATCACGTGCTAGCGAGCCTATATCAACCTAACACAAAAGAGTGGCCATACGGGCATACGGCGGCCATGTTTTTGCCAATGTCACTTTTTTAGTTTCGTCAACTGCCGTAAAAGTAGGGAAGACGACGGGTACCCGCCCGACGAAGTCGGGTACGGGTACGTGTTTCCACTACCCGTTTACCCGTAAAACCCGGTTCCTGAATTGAGGTGTCACATTGTAGGCGGAAGGCTAATGTAAACATGCGCTTTCTCATATCTTTTGTGCTTGGCGGCGTTTTTGTTTTGAATTATAATGTCCTTTGTTCATGCCGCCGACTTGTGGCAGTGTGCTGAGTATACCCCCCCCCCCCTCCCCCCCTCCTGCCTAAAACACTCGTGCGATCTTCCAGAGATTATACTGCGTAAATAATTACCACAACATCACTTATGTTTTCAATCTGCTAGAAGTCAAAACTTAAAAGCTATCACCCATGGTGATAAACCTTTCCTTATCTTGTTTACTCTCATTCGGGCTCCAGTCCCCCCCCCCCCCACACCCCGCGCCAATGCATCGTGAGTCGTGACCTTGACTTGACTGTGATATAAAGCAGATGCAAGGAAACAGTGAGTGTTAACTTAATGGCCCGCTGCTGTTCCTCTTTCGTGATTATGAAATACTACTTCATCGGCACGTCATTGTTTATAGAACAGCATTACGTCGTCGTCCGAGATATTACGATATTATTGATGAGCGCGCTTCTTCACAGTTCATTAGACACCCCACACGATTTTTTTGTGTTCCTACCCGGGTAACCCGCAGGTATTGTGAACGGGTACCCGGGTCATAAAAAAAGACAGGTTTCGTCATCCCTACGTAAAAGTAAACAAATTTGGCTTGAAACAGACGTAACTAAGTTGGTCTGTTGTAGGCCACTTTTGGTTTACAAGCCTGTTTCAAGCCAAATTGTTTACTTTTACGGCAGTTGACGAAACTAAAAAAGTGACATTGGCAAAAACATGGCCGCCGTATGCCCGTATGGTCACTCTCTTGTGTTAGGTTAATATAGGCTCGCTATCACGTGCTTCCGTCCGTCTCAGCGAGTCGTGCCCATGCCACAAGTGAGTGCAAGGGAGAAAGATGCGGCGAATATCTTGGGCACTGCCGTCTGCGCGGTGCGAGATGCGCGTACGATCCAACCAACTCACACTCACAGCTGACTGACAAAGATGGTTGGTGTAGAAGAAGAATTCACGATGCGATCATCTTTCAACCGATTCACGAAATTCGTAATCACGACGCATAGGATTGTTATTCCTGGGCTTATCTCCTTTCTTTCCCAGGCTTATCTTGCGACGAGAGCTTCAGTGCGGGCGATAGGCCTACTAGTAGTGAGAGATTTTCCCACATGCGATGCGTGTTTGTTTTCCCCTGCTTTCTGCGCGTAGGCCTAGCTAGGCCTACCTACGACGAGTTACACTGCCTGTACAGTGTAATTGGTAAACTAATCTTTGGTGTAATGAAGAATGAAGATCATTGCCTGGGTTTTCAACGCGGTTCTTTATTTGTGTACGATTATTGCAAAAGTTTCCAGAAACGGAAACTTAGTCAGTCGGTATGACCTTCAAACCAACTAGCAGGCCTAGGAAACAGCGTTTCCACACATCGTGACGTAACAGGACCCGGGTACCCGGGTAATTCCAGTTCTGGAACCGGTTCCGAATTTTACTACCCGATGTCATCCCTAATAGGGACCATGGGAAAAAAATCTTTGATATCTAAGATTTACTTAGGCCTACTTTAAAGTCACAATTTACCAAAGTGTATTATAATAATGAACCAAATGTTGTGTTTTACTAAATCAATAATGAACATTACTGGAAAGAATAAGGAGAAAGTGACCGTCTGATATTTACCCTCGCTGAGCGGCGGACACGAGCAGAGAGCTGGCATCGCAACCTTGACCAGCTTGCGTAACCGGGCGATGTTCTTGGAGGGAGTCAGGTCTAGGAGCAGCCTCATGGTGTCGGGCTTCCGCTGTACGGCCTTGTACACCGCCGCCGCGTTGCAGTACCTCGACGCAAAGTCCGACGGGTGATCGTCCCAGCACCGCGGACAGCCGGCTCCGTTCTCTGCGCGGGACACAATCAGTTAGTGACGAAGTTTTTTTGTTTAAGTTTAAGCAAATGACAAATCCTATATCAATGTAGGTATTGCATAGATCAAACGGATGCTAACAAATACATACATACAAGTAAGTTTACGAAAAAATTTAAGAAAAAAAAATAGCAAAGAATAGCTTCCCAAAAATTGGGTGCCTGTTTTTGACTACAGCAACTGCCTCAAAATATCCGACCTAACCAGACATTTTAGGTACCCGCACACAACTTATTAATAATACAATTTAATGCTAATTCAACTCATCTCTAACTATAGTTCATTCCAAATCAATAACATCCTGGTGAGCTGTGGACTGAATCAGGAAACTATTTCCCAATAAGGTTGTAAAGGTCAATCTCCTCTACACTTACGTACGGTACCTAGGAAGTTATTATGTAAAGTAATGAACGACGCGTGTAGCCTACCGAGAACGGGTAGTTCGGAGTTCCCGCCCAACGGAACGTAGACCGGTGCAGGGCCCTCCACTCCGTCTGGGAACTCAAGGTCGTGGTCCACGTCCACGAATCCGCTGTTCAAGGACGTCGCCGGAGCAGTTTCGCTCGATGTGATCAGCTCGAGATACGTGTCGCCCTCTATGGCATCCATGTTGTCGAGGATGGGAACCCGAACGGGAGCGGTTGTGTCTTCGAGGGGTGGTAGGGGCAGGGAGGAGATTGGAGGGGGTGGGTGGACAGGGAAGCCGGGAAGCGAGGGGAGGGGGAGAGGAGTGGGGTAGTTCTCCGTGCTGGTCTTGTTTCTACGCTTCTTGAAACCGCGAGGTTTCGGAACACGGATCAAGGTGTTCATATCCGAAGGTCCTCGCTCTATGGTGTTAACCATTGTTGCACCGTACGCTTGGGAATCTGCTGAAAAATAGAGGAATGAAATAGTCAGCAATAATAATAAAAGTAACTTTTTAGCAGAAATTCTTACTTACTACGGCAACTCTAATGAACTTTTTTCATGACATATATCTAATATTCGTTGTATTCAAATAAATTTTAACGTAAAAGAGTACGTCTACAACACTGCCTTCCATCAAACTACATTAATAAAAATAATAGGTAGAAAATTTTGTTTGCTCACTATACTACAGGCTGCATATTACAATATTACAATCACAGCATAACACTAAGAGTATGAGTCGTATGTACTATGTAAACATTCTGCAGTAATGAAGTCGACGAGCCATCAAAGCTGTAGTAGTGTGATATTACGCTAACAGATGCAAGGCATAAAGTTACACGTAACTCTCCACAAAACATTGGAGTTTTGGCACTTGATACAACACCATAAATATGTAATTAAATTTAACTAGGTCAATTCAGATTTATGCAAGTATAGGCCTTGGATATATTTGGATGAGCGTAGCGAGCGAAGCGAAGATTTCATTTCACTACACTGGAGAAAAAAAATTGGAATATTTTTTTTCTTTTTTTTGTATTTTTGGCTGTTTGTTAACACGATTCCGGCTAAACCGATACTCCGATTGCGTTGAAATTTTGTGGAGGCCTTCGAAATCTCTGACCTTAGAACTGCCACGTTTTTGAGCGCAACCGAAAAATTATTTCTCATGAAAATTGTAATTTTACGAATTTTTTCGATTTTTAAAACAATTCTTCGACTTATAACACCTACATGCTTTATCCGATTGTAATGTGTTTTTCACAGAACCTTAATTTTATGAATTAATATATTCGTGTAAAATTTGAGCGCAATCGAATAATTATTTCTTATGAAAATCGCAATTTTACGATTTTTTTAAAAAAAAATTACGATTAATAATTTAAAAAAAATAAAGTTTATTTTTTATTTAATTTAATTTAATTTAAAAAAATCTTCGACTTAGTAATAATTTTTTCACAGAACAACAGAAAATCCGCATAGCACATGGCAGCTCAACCCACCAATTACGCTCATCCAACAACGCGGCGGGACTTAAGCGTTTTCCTAGTTAAAATAACTAAGTTCAAAAAGTTGGGAGTGGCCATTACTCGATGGTGGCCTATAATCGAGTAAATAAGGTAATTGAATAATTGTGTGCTAGCAGCTACCTTACCAGCACGGTGTAAGGTATCGTTGAGATGTTCCGCACTTCTTGGCAGAGGCTGAGGCAACGGTTCCGAGTCACAACTAGTGGCCACTTGGTAGCTCTGAAAACAAAGAATCCAGCGAGTTAGAGTTGAAGCCAAGTCTCTCTTCATTTCATACGCAAGCACGGCTAGACTTAGTACCAGGGTTGAAGGCAGACAGAGGAGCATTTGAAAACAAGTTCCTTACAAAATAAATAGCATTTTAGATGAACATACTGTCTCACCAAGTTTTAACAATTTGAAACTTTGCAAAGAAATATAATAATATGTAATTAGGCCAAATAATATTAACAATCTATTGTAACTGATATTGGCCTAGTTGCACTGCTTCGGTATCTGTGAAATACGTCGTGGTTATTCGTCGATGCTTGTTTACTGTGGGTCCTATTCGAATGCTTACATATCCACTTCGTAGGGTACTGGGCTATATTTATCTGAAGAAAAGAGAGAGCTGTGGAATCACTTGAGTTCCCGCAAATTAGTATCTGTTGGTCAGGCTTCTCATTCATTGCGTGATTGACTGATTGTATTCGTTGGGATTAGTAGGTATTAGTATGTAATACAAGTTGTATATGAGCTGAACTAGTTGAAAAACAATTTAGTAGGTGGTGTAAGTAGTTTGTTTATTTTTATAGGTATGTGCCAGCACCGGCAGAAGTCCTTTAGTGATCGGCGATAATAAATAACCAAACAACCTTGAAACCTAAGACTAATGTAGCGGAATTAGCTCTATCCCACGTTTAGCAACGACTTTGGCGTTTACCTAGTTAGACGAGGGAGCAAAGCGCCTGAGTCTTACAGCTCAACTCTAACAGGAAAAAAACTGTGTGCGTACGCTAAAAAACAGCCGAACCACTCCTACGAGATCACAGTCCAGCATTTTCGTCCAAATCTGTTACGGATCTAACGAACAAGAAATAAAATGAAAATACTGAATATGTGGATAATGGTAGCGATTAAATAGACCAAACACTTGTTATGCTAAAATATTGGAGATTGTTTGCCCTACAGCCAAAACAACTACGATATTTACGATTTCTGAAGTGTTCTTATCACAATGCATGACTTCATTGATGCAAATTAAATAAAAAAAAGATTCAAGATAATTGACGACTGGTGATGGGCGGAGCGCTAAGTCACGTGACGAGAAGGTGGGATAAATCCTCATTTCGCAAATTGACGCCTGCTGAACGGCGCAACACTTATCACGCTCTAACTTTGTTTCCATTCGACATTTGGACAAAACCTTTAGAATAATATGTAGCAAACATATCATTTCTTCTCATAGTGATTATCTCGAATTTTTAGACACATCCCTAAATTTGGTATATCGATGTACGTATTATACATGAAAAAAATATCAAAGATTATAACTTTTCTCATCTTCAATTGACAAAAAACTACTGTTCGGATTTCGACATGATATCTTTTTAAATATGCATCAGACTATTTTACAAAGAAATAAATCAACTTTCTAGATAGAAAGTGCACTGAACGAAAATTTACAGCATAGAGTAATATGCAGAGTGTAGTTTTTCACGGCTCACCCGCACGTCAAAAGTGCGTATTTGTTATGAAAACACACACCTTGCATATAAGTCTATGCTGTGAATTTTCGTTCAGTGCATTTTCTATCTAGAAAGTTAATTTATTTCTTGTCTTAAGAGTCAGATGCATACTTTAAATGAGGTCTTGTTGAAATCCGATTGAAAGTTATTTGTCAAATAGAAGTTGACAAAACTTATAATTTTTAATATTTTTTCCATGTATAATACGTACCTCGATATAACAAGTTTACGGCTGTGTCTAAAAATTCGAGATCATTACTTTTAGAAGGAATTATATGTTTTACTACGTATTATTCCAAAGGATTTTTCCAACTATGAATAGAATAAAAGTTAGAGCGTGATAAGTGTTGCGCCGTTCAGCAGGCGTCATCTTGCTGAATGAGGATCTATCCCACATCATTCCGCCACGTTGCTTAGTGACGTCATGGGGCGGGTAAATCACCAGTCGTCAATTGTAAGCAAAATAATAACTGGAAGTTTAATGTTAAATTGTTGTTGTTGTTGAAGTTGATTTAATGCTTGGATTGTGTGACGGCTTTTATTACCTTTGAGATGACCATCTCAGGCTGGTAGTAGTCGTATAGGCGAGCGTTAGCGGGCAACGGATTCTCCACTTCAGTGTCTTGCTGTATCGTGAAGCCCACGCACAGTTGCTTGTTGGTCAGAGAGTCAAAGTAGAAGTTCACCTGGTCGTCTTGGACCTCCCACCTCTTTACGTCTGGAACAGGAATAGGGTTGAGCTACATACGACAATCCCATGAACCATGAAGTGAACATCGAGTGCCTCATCCAACCCAACCCTCGAGGCAACAACTGGTGGTAATAATACTAATATCAATATATGTAGGCTATCTATATGACCATAAGCAAATGATATGATTGCATAAATAGATAAGAAAGTAAACAGTACAGTACTAACAAGAACACAACAACTCTCAGCATATTTCCTCTAATTTATTTAGTGTCAAAACTCAAAATGTTTTTTATTACAATAGGTTATTGTAAAACTAAAAAGATATGGCAAGAAATGAAAAATAAAGAAAATGTATTTTTTAATTCAATATGTTGAAAACTACGTGTTTAAAGCTGAGTTCCTTACTCTCCTACACAACACACGAAGAGGACAAGATGTTTAACTTACGAATGCTGTTGTCGAGGTGGGATAGCGACTCCTTGTCAGGAACGAAACCCGAGGCCATGGCAACCTCAAGCACGGCCATGTTGGAAGTTTGGTCCTTGGGCTTGTAACGAATACAGAACTCTAGATTCTGTCTTGAACAGCGGTCCACTGAAGCCAGCGGCGAGACTTTGACGTCCAGTTCTAGCGCATCGTCCCCCGTGGCTGTGTGGATGTTGAAACGCAACCAGCTCTAGAACCAACCATTGTATTAATCACATGATAGCAAAGTTATAGGTAAGTGCTCCAAAAATGTAAATGAATAAGATTTACTAATACAATCAAATAATATGTACAGTATGTACACAGATGTTTTAATGATCAATAGTATATGTATTACATTCATGTCATAAAGTACAGGCAGAAACTGAAAAAAAATTATTTTCAATAGGCCCTACCTCTAGCTAGAAGACGATGGGGAAGACCATGGAAGAGATGGAAGGATGCAGACTTAGGCAAGAGGAGAGAGCTGGGAAGATGTCAAAGAGATGCAATTGTGGGAGGATAGAAAGAAGTGGAAAAATTAGTTTGCTAAACCCAAACCTAACACAAACCTATATAATTTTTTCAAACTTTGTACAATTATTGTACGTACCTGCACAAGCGCGCACCCCGTCCCGTGGGCAATCACCTCGATGTGAGTAGGAAGCTCTGGCAGCGGCTGACGCTGGAGCAGCAACCGGTCTTGGTGGGTGATCTGATAGATGCGTTCTACGGCGTTGGCAGTCACCAGGATGTTGAGGTTGGTATGCTCGGACGGGAGACTGGTCGCGTACTTGGAGAGAGCCTCCAGGGCTACCACCGTGTCCTACATCAAATACAACAAAACATATTATCTTAGCTCGGTATAAATCCTTAATGATCACTTCGTTCATTCAGATCTATAACGCACCAACAATCTAGAAGTTAATAAGTTACCGGTCTCCGTGGTTGGTTGTTGATCGACGCCCGCCCGGTAAGAGTGAAACTTACGTTCAATCTAAAGTCAAGCTGGTACTTTTATTTCTGGTTTGTATTTAGTAGTATTACTGTTTTTTATTTTTTTTTAATATGAAGAAATAATACATTGTGTTTAATATTATTATTTCAAATTTTGTTCAACTAGGCCTACTACCTATTGGTGAGAGATAGGATCCAACAGCTTACCTTCGAAAAGTGATGGTGGCTGCTGACTTTCTTGATAAATAGAGACCAGTTCATTACTTTGTCTGCATTTATATGATTAGTTTTCTTTAGATGTCCTCCTTTGTAAATCAATTTTTATAACTGAATAGGATAGACGTTAAAGAAAGAAAGAAAGAAAGAAAGAAAGAAAGAAAGAAAGAAATTAATAAATAAATAAATAATCACTTCCTACGTAAACCACTGCGATTTCTAGCCTAGACTATTATTATAATTTAAGACATTTGTTAATCAGACGGACCTGTGTTGATACGAATCCCCCGTGGCCGTTGCGGTGCTGCGATATCCATCGCACGGCTTTGTGCGCCGTTACCAGGTTCTCTTCGCCCCCGACCTTGACCAGCGCAAGGATTGCGTACGCAGTCATCTCGACACTCAGCGCGCGAGACTCGCTGCCTGAAAGGAAAGTACAACACTCTTGTAGAATGAGCGCCAATGAGTTACATAATCATGATCCGCACCCTGCTCAAATGACTAATAACTTCCACGGGTATAATCCAGATATTAAAAATCTACCCTGACTGGGGTTATATTCAGGTATTCTGTATTGTATTAAAAAGTAACTAATACTCCTACGGGAAAGTTTCCTGATTGTGGCTATATCCATATTTCGAACACTAAAGTTTGGTTTGAATGTATACTGTATTTTAATTAATAATACCTATTAATTTTGTTTACCACTCCTGATCAAAGGCACTATTGTATATTGTAACCTAGTTACAATAAGTTTAATAGAAATCAAATTTCAATACTCACATGTCGTAAGGACATGATTATGGGTGCAATATGAAAGGCTTATGAATAATGTAACATGCTCAAATGTTAATTGTAAGAACGTACGATTTTCAAAATCACCAGCCTATATCGCGCGCGCAAAGCATTATGGGAGAAAGGGCATTTACACGCTAAATGCCATATGCTCGGGTGTGTGGAGAACTGCGTTTCCAACAATGGCAGTGCAGTCAGCCACAATCCCAATCATATGGCATTTAGCATGTAAATGCACCTTTCTCCCATAATGCTTTGCAACGGAGCGCGCATGCGCAGTTAATTCTGAAAATGGTCTATTAAAAATGAAAAATGAAAAAATGAAATTGTTGAATAGGCCTACCCTGGGTATGGTTGTTTGTACGTACCAGGTTTCTGCCAGTGCATCATCTCCTGATCCACCGTGGCGAGGGAGACGAGACGAGTCAGCGCTGCCTGCGCTGCCTCTCGGTCGTCGAGCAGCGCTAGCGCGTACGTAGAGAGCGCGCGCGTGTACACGTTGTCACCGGTGTCTCCCAGCAGGCAGTACTTGGCGTTGTCGGCCAGGGTCGGAGGGAGGGGCAGCCCGGTCTCCAGCAGCGAGATCAGGACAAACGCAGTCAGCGCGGCAGACATCCCGTCGTCGCTCAGGCCACCCTGGGGACAGACACTTGGATTAGCCAAACATGGATTACACTGCGAAGATATTTACTTTGGATCTAGCATCAAAACAAATCTTGTAAACCACATTCAAAACAACAACATTTAAAAAAATATAGTAGGTCTACCTATAAAGAGATGAAATTGGTAAATAAAGTATATAAACAAAATATATTGGGGATTGCTGAATTTAAGTTTCAAAATTACTTGCAAGCCTAAATTGTAAAACCAGTTGCTTGCTTTGCAAGTTATAATAAACCAACACCGGTATTAGATTAGGTCTCCTATATGTAGCAGCTTTAGGTTGTGCAGCCTTCTTGCTAATATTTTATTATTTTTCAATTGTCACTTTCAAAACAAAGATCAACTGAATGAATGGGCAAAATAAATTAGGGTATAATATTGTAGTACAACCACTGTTTTTATAATACAGTATGCCAATATATAAATATATAAATTGTATATGGATGATTGGTAGTAACTTTCAAAAATATATTCTTTCTTGCAGAAAAGTTACAATGCAAATAAATTAGTACCTACAACGACTTCTCATCGTACCCGTTTGCCTAGATTTTAGCTTTCTCATCTCATAAAATCCAATATGAATTGGTTACTTCTTACTTGGGGTTAGGTGGTGGGGCTTAAAAGTCTCTCCCGTTTTACCAGTGCCTGATACTAAGCATCAAACCAGAAATCAATACCAAGTAAAGAAATTAATTAGCACCTGATAATCTGCAACCTGTGAATTTTGCTGAGAGCATTTTAAAAATTCAACAATCAATTTATTTTAGTGCTCGCTGACATCCCTAATATATAAATATACATATGCAGAAAAAAATACTAGACAGTTTAAATGATTAAAGGATTAAGCTATATGGCTGTATCTTTTTTTAATCATTGACTTTTACCCTTAAATCATGATGGAAGACTTGCCCAACGACCGGGAAGCATCCGTTCTCCAGTTGATGTTTGGAAATCCACTTGAGACTAACTTGCAGATCTTTCTCGTCGACAAAGATGTGTGCGCGAGCCTGCGCAAACGTCTTTACGACGAACGCAGTCAGCCACATGGAACCTTCCTTGTCGCTGTTGCCAAACGCGGAGTACGATCCGTCCGTGTGACGATAGTTGAGCTCGCGTTGGTAGCCTGGAGAATAAAAACAGGTTATGCTCAGGCATTCACTCGAAGATGGAGTAAAACACACGTAGGAAACACTAGTTGACCTTTCTCCATGTTCTTGATGGCCTCGGCTTGTAGCTTCGGGTTGGGCTGGTGAGTGGCCGCCAGATAGTTCACCACGTGAAGGTTCGGGACAAACAGGATCATGTTCTGTTCGCCGCAGCCCATCGGCAGCTGGACCAGGGAGCCCAGGTTCTAAACACCAACATAACAACGCACATTCTAAGTGTATGTGGGTGGCCAAACAAAGATGTTACCGTACGGGAATACACATCAATGATTTATTGGAAATCCATCCAGAAATTAAAAAAAACATTTCAACAGAGTTTCTTTTTTCTGGATTTTTTTCCTGGATTAATTTCCATAAAATCAATTACACCTATTTCTTGTAAATGGAATTGAGAAATACACATCATTGAATGACAATAGCAGTAAAATAACTGAAATGGGTAAGATTAGATTGGAGAAGAGTTGACAGGTTGAGAAAGAATAGAGAACATTAAGTCCAGCCTGAAGGGCTGGGGGCGACAACACTTTTCACCTGCTGATGATGAGTGCTAGTAGGCTAACAGAGAAAAAGCAGAAACCAGTTTGAGAGAGGAAAGTACTTTAAAAACTTCTGTTGGTTTGGCTGAAATGACTTGTTACAGGCTAGATAGCTTCGACGCCGAAGGTTATCGTACCTGCAGGGTTGGTCCCATGAGGTCGGCCACCATGTTGACTTCGGCCCTGGCAGACCCGTCCACCACATCGCTCGGCAGCTGCAGATCCCAGACCACCGCCTTGGCCTCGCCCGAGTCGTCTGAACACACAACACTCTGCCTGAGCATATATGACACACTACCACCTTTCATCAAATAGTCAAGAGACACATTTAAATTGATTTTCTTTTAAAAATTTAGTGAGATCTTGTGCCTATTTATCGTGTCATGTTTATCCACACAATAATTTTTTTAACAGTAATATAATTTTATTCTTAAATATTATTGTAATGCAATAAAACAATGTTACTTTGCATTATACATCAATTGCCCTTTTTTTATATCTTTCAAGTCTAAATGTAAGTTTTAAAGCAAATTGAAGACATAATTCAAAATAACTTACCATCTTTTGTGCAGATCAAAGCAGAGTTTGTGATCTCAACGGGGAATCCTTCCGGTTTGACGAGCAACGGTTTCACCAGAACATCTCTAAACATAAAACACATTGTTATGATAACATCATCTATCTCTTGCTCCAGCATAAGTCGAGACATAGAAATTAATCTTTGAGAGAGTTGTAACTCAACAACCACTAGGAGACATTAGCACGTTCCTTCCAAAACAGATATGTAACTGCATACTGTGGCTTTTCTCAATGTCTGCTTGAGAAAATTATGAGCACAAGACAATGTATTTCCACAGTGATGCACTCCAAGAGTTAGAAAACCTAAGATCTTGTAAAAGCTTCTAGGTCCAATAAATGTTCCTAAACTGCATTTTTCCTCACATCTAGAGGCAGTTACTTGCAACATGCCCAAATGCACAGCAGTTTGACATGACGTAAAATAACATTTTAAGGCACTGAGCTGCAATGCTACTCTCATTAACAATTTGTATCCATGGTAAAACAACGGTCATGATGTTATATTGTTTTACATACTGTTTTATAATCGTAAAACTACTGTATAATTTTATTTTTTAAGCAGAGAGGGGATTTTTCAGCCATTCTTCTTTCTCGCTATCCAGTATAAAATGGCTTCTTTCTCTGACCTGCTCATATCATTGGGCAGGGAGTGAATGTCATTCTGGAGTGCAGTACTCTGTCTTGGGATTCGAAATTACATAATTTATAAGTGGCCGGTTTGGGTTGATGTTGAATCTGTTCAGATGGTGTTGCAGAACGTCATGGCCAGTTGCAAGTCGGAACTGGGCTGTGGCAGTTTTACGAGACCAGTTTTTGTCTGGCCCTTTTTTTGATCTCATCATTAATTAAGTACGGTACTGTTGACTAGGCTATTGAGATAATGTATATAGCCTATATTTTTTTTGGTAGTACAGTATCACATGTTTGAAATGAAGCTATATTGAATGTTTTGAAGAACAGTGCGTTACCTTCTGCTGATAAGAGTCTCTGGCCCGCACGACTCGGGGAACGATGCATCTACCTCGGCGGAAACTGTCAGGTTTACGTCTCCCAACTCCGTGGCGCGGATACGATAGCGATGAACCCAGTTGGCATTTCGTTCCACACATTTGGACGTGGAAGAATCTTCAGAGAGCAACTCTATGCCCGGTGAGGGTTCAAATGTGAGCCGAACCTAAGGCAACAAGAACCAAAACAGATGATGGAGCCTTCTACAATAGTTTGTACAACATATTATTTTGTTAATATTTTTTTATTCTTTGTATTCTTACCGATGCAGGTGAAATATAAACTACACAGTAGAAATTGTGTATTATAATATTGTACTAATTGTGACTGTATTATAAATTTAGAAAAATATTTAATTTGACTGTGCACAGCATGAAAATTTATTCAAAATTAATAACACATTTTGTAACTACATTTGCAACACTGGGTTCTATCAGTGTTCAGTACCGGTTGTCATTTAGGGTTTTGTTCATATCCATTAAAAAATTGTGAATCAAAATCAAAACCAATTGGTTGGTAGACATAAATAAATACTGATACTTAAGCCCCCCCCCCCCCTTTTATTAAGTAACAAAATATATATCTGCCTGGTAAGACCGTAAAAAGCAAAAGCATGTCAACAATTAATGTAATTTGAAATTTCATAGCTGCGGTAGGTCTACTACATATTCTTTGCCAACTGTCACCTCTTCATTGATTCAAGGTATTACATTTTTCTATCTGATGTTGACTAGATAACGGTAAATTGTGCAACACTCACGGGTACGCTGTGCGACAGGAAGCTGTAGAGCGCCACCTTGATCTGAACCACCTCGCCGCGCTTCACGGCGTAGGGCAGCACCAGCTCTAGGAAGAACGGTTGGAAGGCGGTGATCTGCGTCGGGGAGGCGATGCCCAGGCCTTGCTGGGGCGAGATGCAGACGGCGCCTCCGATCCAGTCGGTCACCGTGTGAGGCAGGTCGCGGCTCACTTGCGCGCGCCCGTCGCTCCTGGGGGGAACAGGAGAGTTGTGCAAACCAACTATTTTTACTTCAAACTCAAACTTTTATAGTTTTAAAAATAAAAATCAAACTTTGAACTTCACAAAAATTTGAAACCAACTTAAAGGGATATCAAACAGTTATAGGCCTAATAGGTAAAATCAATGATATTTTACATCTATAGTAAGCTAGATCCCAAGTCATTGGTCCACTGGCATGTCAATTAGAAGTTATCTTGAACAGGTCAGTTTGTAAAATAGGTTGTAGAGATTTGTAGCCCAAATATTTTTCGAGGTTAATTGACAGGTGAGCATATTAGCCATAAACACCAAATGATTACTAAATTCCCTTATGCAATAACTTCGTTGTGTTTCTGTTTGTGCATTCCCATGCTGCACAAGCTAAAACCATATCAAAACAATACAGAAAAATACTTAATCGCATTTAAAACATAAACATAACGTTATCATGAATGAGTAGAACCCTCACCCCGTGTCCACCAGCTCCCAGAGCCACGTCTCGGGGAAGAAGGAGCGGATCTCGATTGTCGCCTGCTCTTGCGACGGCGAGTAGTCGGCTCCCTTGGCCATGGCCGGTACTGGCGGAGAGTCGTACACGGCAGACATCGCGAACCCACCGACGCCCGGTGATCCCTCGAGGCCTGGCGGGAGAATGTTCTAGTTGTTACAAGCACTCGTGTCGCATGCACGGAGATTGTAGAGGGGACATCCAGATGGATTTGGCAGGAAGATGCAATATTTATTCAATATTATATGTAATGGTTGCACTCGTTAAACTTAAAGCTCACATGACTAGCGAGTGATAAAAGGTTACCTAATATTTTCAACTCCTGCTTGTACAGGTCTGTTCGCTAACCATTACTCGACATACTCGAATCTTCTCTCTGATCACATTAGATTCGGCTCAAAATATTTTGAGGTAAGTAATAGGATATTGCTCTGTGTTTTTAGAAAAACACTTTTTGGAGCCATGATCTACTCCAATCTACTCTAACCAGAAATAAAAATCCAAACAGATAAATTACGTAAACATTCACATTGACATATTATTTTCAATGCTTCCAGCAAATGAGGAAGCCATTTTTATTTTGATAACGTGCATAATTAGTTATGTATTAGATCAAACTTAGTCTTAACTACTTCTCCTAAAAAGACTGGTGCACCGATGAACTGAGCAGGACAGAAAAGAAGGCAGTCTTATATTGGATAGCAAGACAGAAGAATGGCTGAGGAGGCCAACTTTGCCCACAAAAAAAAAAACTGAGCAGAAAAATCACGATCTTTCTGCTCTAGATAATGCAACTCGATTCCAAAGGAACAGAATTACGGTAGAAGCTAGAGTAACAGCTATTTCGTGATCTGTGAACAAATCTTCAGTCTAGCCCTCTCCTCCCTCCTCACTATAAGATGTGCTTACCATCCATTCTAGCTCCTCCACGTCTTAACATAATCCCGTGATGCATGTAGTCTGCAATCAAAAGAAATCTGCATATTATTCCAACCTGCTATTAGAATACAACACTAGGGTCTAACGCTAAATAAAACACTTGTCAACAAATGGCCTACCTACTCTAACATTACCTAACAACGAATGTACAACGAAGAGGCGAAACCTGCTTTCAAAAATAGACCACCTATATATGCAGATATAATGATAGGAAAACTTTATAAACATTGTGTATTACCGGTACAAAAATGACAAAGAAAAGCTAAAACATAATATCTTTGAAAATAATTATTTTTAAAGTACTAGTTAACCTTTCCCTGATAAATACAAAGGTTGAACTGGTAAAAGCTACCTTACAGACAGGATGTAAGAGAGGAGAACCTCGAGAAACCTGTGGCATTGCATGCCAATGGGCATGGCCTTCCCTTCGTGACCTGTTTCACAGTTTGTGTCATCAGGTCACTCCCTCCCACTGTACACGATGGAGAACTGAGAAGATGGGAACTGGCCTACCAATGGATTTGCAAATCGCGCCACAAACCTAACTTAAACCTTAGGTAGTCCTCCCTCTCCTCCTCTCTACCCCTCCCTGTCACCCATTCCACACCCCCCACTCATCTTTCACTTCACCCCACCCCCACCCTAGCCAACGGCTACCTAGCTTTAGTTTTTCACCTCAGTAACTCTTCTCTACTCACTGAGGAAGGTCACGTAGACCGAAACGTTTGAAATGTAGTGTTATTTGTTTATTTGTGTTTATGTCTTCTATCACGGCGCGCCTACTCCACTTCAGGTAAGCTGTTGGTCTCCTACCCTATCTCTACATGTTTCTCACATTATAAATTAATATTATGTGTTTCATATTACCATAGACGGGTGGTGGAACACACGGCTTGGTTTTCACTTTCAAATCTGACATGATGATCACGCCGAAGTCCTGAAAACAAAACTCAAACGTCACTCTATTTCTCTTACCCTAATACAAGTAATATTCAGGTTCAGAGAGGGTAACAAAAGCACCTAGAACACTATGTGAACATAACAAATTATTCACAACTCAATACTTTCAAGTGGATCAGGCATAACTGTAATATTTAGAGTAGCCTACTGGAAATGCAATAGCCGATGATGTTTTGTAACCAGGATGGCCACCAACAATGTTAGACATATGCATAAAAAATAGCCAAAATATTTTGCCACAGTTTTGATTGGCTATCAAAAGCACTATTTAAATCTTCTTAGCTATCATAATGTTAATTTAAATTTATGCAATTTGTATTTTTAAGATACAAGCAAAAAACGTCAGAATTCTCATATTTTTTAACTCCTACCGGTCTTGCACAGCGACTCTTTTAAAATTAGAAATAATATTTAATATCTTGCACATGAATGCTAAGAATAATATATTTAATATTTTATCTTGGGCTATGTGAGTATGACATAATATTTGACATATCAATGCATTCATTGTATTGTTTGTGAAAAAAAAAATTCTTTGCAAACTTTGTAATTTGAATCATCTTAAAAATTTTAAATAGTGGGCATAGTAGGCCTATTAATAACATGTGGACAAAAAAAGTCGATCATTCGGGTACCCGGCACCTCCATCACAATTAAACACTGACCGGATTTAAAGAAATAAATACATTTTTCTTAAGGTCAGGATATAGCTAGCACTAGGGCCCTCTAGAGGGGTAAGGGGGAATGGAATATTATTTGGCGTACTTTGCAGTAAAATAGCCCTATCTTCGGAACTAATAAAGCTAAGAAGGTGATTTCGGACTTTTTAGAAAGCATAAATATTCAGCTTCAATCGTGCCTAGCATTACTTAGTAAAATTTATAATTACATCATAATAATGCAGTTTTAATTAGCATCTGCACAATTGACTATTCCAGCGATAAAGAGAGCAAATATCAACTTAAAAACGAAATTCAAACGTTTTAATATAAAACGTATAAATCGTAATGTCTGAATGATGATGCATTTTCAAATTTCCAATTATAAATCCTTTAAAATAAAATTAATTACATTTGATTAAATTACCAATTGTGTCTGTTACTGACAAAACATTACTAAAAGGGCTTCACTTAGACATTGCATTTACTTGTTGTAGTTGATTGCTTTTTAAATTTTAAAGATATCTTTCACCGTTTTCAAACTATGACTGGAATTAGTTTATAAACATTGAACAAAATTTTCGTCCGACAAGGAGCGCTCAGAGTGGCAGTGTTTGGAACTCGGTAGTAAGTTTACCAGTCGCCCGCGGGAAGGACAAAATTCAACTTTGAAACAAATTGATGCATGTCACCTCAGCACCTGTCACGTATATATAATTACTAATTACACTATCCTGAAATGTGTATTAGTGGATTTGAATAGACGATAGTCCCCTCACCTACATGCGCTTACAATTATCTCGAAAATGCCACTCGTGGTTAAATTTAATCTAGAAATAATCCACGACACACTTTGAAGTTCGTAATGATTATCATTTGAGACCATTGAGTAGGCGACCAGGCATCGAACTATGTATGCGGCGACGAAAGGGCGTCTTGTTATTTTATTGGCATATAATGATATCGAGTGTGTATCCACTGGGTTCTGCAGTGGCTTATAAAATTTGAAGGGTACTTAATTATTCGTGTAGCATACCGCTAGGTACTATAATACTTTAGGCAAGTTAATAATTAGCTTATTATGTCATTCATCGAATAATCAATACACACATTTGAATGAAACTAAAGCTAAAATCGCCTCTCAAAAACTCAAATAACCGGAAAAAGCAGGCTAGGCAGGTGTGTAGTATAAATTTTGACTCGACTCATCAATTAAATGACGAGATTGAAATAATATTAGTTTCATTACTGGTCAGTGATTGAGTTTTGCACAAAACATTAATTTATACAGTCTGCAAACCTTTTACAAAATGACAACAACCCAACCCTTTCCAAAAGTATTTGGCTTGAAGAAAGGATGGAGAGATGCATGACGAATACAATAGGGCGATTTTACGACCTCTGAAAGGATCTGATAGCAATAAAAGGAATGGTTTGAAAGGTGGGGCATTCTTGTATTAGTGATAGTTAAATCGTGTAATTTTTCTCATTTAGTGATTATATATATAGTTCATTCAATTCATCAAGTCAAAACCAGGCCTAAAATGTTTTTCAATCAAAATTGTAGCTCAATTCTAAGAGGAATTGCAAAACAAATAACACAACCAGTTGAGAAGATTTAATCGGTTATTTTCTTAAATATAAGGATAAACACTTCGCAAAAAAACGAAAATGCTTAGAAAAATGTAAATAAGACAATGAATTCATTAAAACCGATATGAGGCTTATCAAATCTACTTTTAGTTTAGATATGGTATTTGTTTTTTGCACAATAGGTTCCTCTTTTCCCATTTCTCGTTTTTTTCTTATGCGATGTCGAAATGTTGATTGTTCGCCTCATGGAGGGATCGTCCATTCATTCATCTTTGGCGGTCGGAACTCGCCTTTCAATTTACCTAAGTTATCTGACCGTGGCACCACCCCTGTCACTGTTGTCTACAAAGATTTCGACCAATATTGGTGTCTTCGCTGCGAAACAAATTTACTGTTTTGCTCGATTCAGTATTATGCTCACTTCACATAATTTTCGTGTAAAAAGATAAAGCAACATTTTGTGAATATTTTTTACGTAATATTGACAAAATATATGTTGTAATATACGTTTCACATCAATTGTCATGACTAAATCACTTTTGACCATAATAATAGCTACTTGTATTTTGAAGCTGATTGGGACTCTTATCGGGGAGTGGGAAGAAGTAAATAGAAACGAATAAATATATAAAGCAAAATAGTTCAATGCGTAGCCCTACTTCAGAGAGTTAGCCTATAAGAATAAACTATCTATCTGTGAACACTCCTCAACTGACAAAACAAAACTGCAATACTGAATTGTCGTTATCACCCTAGTGAACAAAATGACAAAATGTTTGTGAGAAATAGATTCTTTGATTTAGTTCGATGCATACTTTTTTTAGGTAGGTATTATTTTAATTATTAATTTTATTTATTTATATAAAGTCTATCCTATTCAGCTAAAAAACTTACAAAAAAGGACAACTAAATAAATCTGATTATACATAAATGCAGACCGATGCAGACACAACAATGAACTACGGTAGTAAAGTAAAGTTTTACTTAGTAATATTACAACAACAATGTATTAATAACACGACAATTTAGTAACAAATAATTCCAAATTGATATTTTAAAGAAATTAATAAATGAACCCAAGGGCAAAAAAAGAAAAGAAATAGAAAAGAAAGATTGAAAGAAAAGGAAAGAAAGAAAGGGGGAAAATCAAAACAGAAAAACGAAAAGGAAAAACTTATTAAAAAGACGATCCCCCACGATTTTATCATTGAGTATAGTTTTATGAGTATATAATTTTCATCGGCTTCCGTAATGGGCTATAATATTGGTTAGTGTCATTGATAGCAATTGGATAAATTATTGAAATATTGCACTGGTTTTGTATAATTTATATTATCATAAAACTTTTAAATGTCTCGCTGCCCGTTGATGACATTTTTTATTTATCGGGTTGTTTCTGACTACGAAATAGGAAAGTTGTCTAGCAAATGATAATCTGACAGTGAATTTAGGAAGCTTATTTAGGTTAACCAATCAAAAAAAACTTTAATAGTAACAATAGAAAAAAACAATAACAAGAAACAAGAGGAAATTCACAAACTTCATATCATTTCAAGTCCTGAAGAAGAAGACAACATGGTCTTCGAAACGTCGACAGAAATATATCACTACCGCCGCTACGAAACAACCCGATAAATAAAAAATGTAATTGATATATTATTTTATTATATGCATATTATATTGTTCGTGTGTGTTATTATAATCTATAAGAGCGTGCAACGCATATACTATGGCGGGCGGCCATTGGCATGGCACTGGAATGGTGCAAATTTTCAAAATATCAACAACAACAAAAAGTAAGCACGTAAAAAAACACACACATTATCTGAACCCTTGTAGATGGCCTGCTTAGAATGTGTTTGGAAGGGGAGGTTTTTTTATACTCAGACATGATGTTCCATTTCAAAACATTGCAACATGAAAACAAAATCCACCTTGATTCCTAGAAGTGGCTTGGGCAGATAAGGAGATCATTGCTTTGTCGAGTCGGATGGTTCTGAATTCGGTTCTAGCTTGGGAAAATATTTCAAAACTGCTATACCACGACAATATTGTAGTTTCGAATTGTAGTTAGATTATTGGGTACATAACGTGGACAGGTGTAAATGAGTAAAATTACACTTTATTTTCTGTAGCAAAAATGTAAATACACACACACAAATTGAATTAGCCCTACATTTCTTTCACAATTATTTACTATAATATTCATGCTGTAGAAATAAATGTTTGTTCATTACAAAAAATATATTTGAATTATAATTATTCAAATATAATTATAATTTAAATTGACGACATTGTGAGGTTGAAAATTGACATAACTGGGGAAGGAAGCCGTGTGGCGGACCACCTAAATGGTTGTAAACGAAATTGGCTGTTGCACACAAAAGATATATTCGGCGACCTTTCCTTCAGAATCGAAATGGATATTTGGCCGTCGATTGGAGGGTGGGGGTGGAATTTTTACACACAAGTAGCTACCTGCCCCTGTTATGACATAATTATAGGTGTCATTGATTTTGTGGTTTCTTGTGTATCTTATTTTTTATCGCAAGCAAACAGGCTATAATGACATGATAGTGTCTTAGATTTTTGTGGTGTGTGTTCATTATTTTTGATCGAATCCTCAATGGGGTTTATTTTGCATAAGAGCATAAATGTGACATAGCTTATTTTTTAATATATGCAATTTAAAGTAATCTTATCACATCAAATCTCATCGGATCGGATCGGGTAGTCACTAGAAAGGTATACACCTGATGGTATGATTGAACATAATTTATAATTGGTATAAATTTTTGCATTTTCATTCTTACACTAGAATTATTTATGACACCTGATTGCATTATCCACTTTCTGGAAAGTTTGTTTATCTGCGCCAAATAGTGAATGAAAGCGACAGCTTGGGCTATGGAACGATTATGTTAGTGGTTGTCTGTGGTATACATATAGTGAGCCGTCAAGTAAAACCAAATTACATCACGTAATCAGTTTTGTGACCGAGGGGGTCGATTCTAAGTACGATAATTTTAAAACTCTTTACCAATAACAATTAGCATCTTATTAGTTTCCACTGACAAAGTTCTGATTGTGCTAACAAAAATGCGGAAATGTAGGCCTAAATGTTTAGAGGTATTTTCTTTCATCTTCTTCACGAATCTGCTCCTAATGTTGACAATAACGCGCCATATTATGATACGACTGAGTTGAAAACCTTCGCATACAAAGAAGGTTACATTTTGTGTGAAACCCTTTTCAAGGGATACAACTCATTCACTTGAGAGAAGTATTTGAGTCCAGCACGTTAAAAAATTATTCAAACAATAAAATAATGTTTTTGAGTGCAATATTAGCTCATCAAACTCACACTCGGGCTCTTGATGAGAAGATTTGTAATAACTGGTACAATTTGACAGGCAAAGTTCTAATCAATTGACAAAAATATTATGGTGATTATGATATGGAATTTTCTATCATTATGTGTGTAAAAAAATCCTACCAAATATAATCATACACATAAGAATCGACCACAAAACACGTCCTGTTGCTGTAACCTATACCGTGATGCTTTAAATTTAGGGAACCCATATGTAAGCCTACACTCGGAGACGGATGTAAATCAATGGTCGGACAGAAACCTACATTTCTCGTCACCTCGTGCACTGTCTTCCAATGGTATTACCGTTTACTTACTGTACTAGTCTCATTTTCATTTTCCGAATCAATCGGTTGTGTCAACTCATCATCAAAAAAGGGGAGAAGATGCAATCACATGTTTAATAATGATTATAAATTCCATGATTTATTTTCTCCTCTCGACTGTCTACATGCACTTTGGCTTCTTGTACAAGGTATATAATTCGGATGATTAGTACGCATTGTGCATTGTGCATTGTTTTTATTATTATTATTATTATTATTATTATTATTATTATTATTATTATTATTATTATTATTATTATTATTATTATTATTATTATGATGATGATTTAAAAAAAAAATTAAATGATATAATATACAGTATTCTCCAATTACAAATCATTCCAGTTATATATTTTGTAATAAAGATGCAAAAAGTAAACGGGATAACAATTGATCAACTAATTAATTAATATTCCTCTATCCTGATGCAAATCTGTAAACATATCAATACGTAATTCAAACAAAATTGATTTGTTTTCAGAAAATATAATGTATATTAAAAATTATGTTTATGTTTATTAGACCCCAACGAGACGAGACTATGACTCAATAAAAGTGCAACGTTTATATTACAATAAATATTTATTCATATAAATGCTGTCGGAATCAATATTTTGTCCGTTACAAAAGTAAACTTTTCAATAATTATTTAAATTCGACATGATTGTCAAGATTGACAGATCTGACGAAGGTATAAAACGGTTGTAAACTAAATTGGTGTGTTGTAAAGTTTGGCCACAAAGAGATATTTATAATGGCCGGACCCTTCTTCCAGAATCTGTTATTCTTTTATGTCAATACTTCAATGCCTAGAAGAAGAACCTTTTTTGCTCTAAACTACTCGCCCCTCGCCCCACTCCCCCGCAACCCCTAAGGAGATGCAGCCTTCCATTCACAGACGTCTGAGAAGTTGCCTACCTTTACGGGGCACTTTCAACCAAACCACATTCAAACGCCCGCGTAGTTTTGACCAGTAGCGCCCAACTAGCGGATTTGCTTGAAACTAACCAAAGGGAAATCCTGACCTTAACTATTTGTGACAAAATGGGGAAAATATATTCATCCTCTAAAAAGTATATCCTCATTTTAATTAATAATGCTTTTTATTTTTTGAATCTGCATTGAGTCCAAACATCAATGTTGAGAATATTTCCTGTCTTACCCAGCCCTACCTGTAATAGGCCCTATATTTCCTTGGACATAACACATGATATTTGTATGGATCACTCACATCAAACGCCTTAGAGGCGTCAGCAGAAGACGAAGGCATGAAGTATCTAGGGTCCATGCTGGATCGCCGACGCCTCGGCAAGAACTCGTCGCCAGAATTACCTTCGTTGTCTTTGTTTGCTGCAAGAGAACATTGAGCGCCATGAGTTGTAAATACTTTTTATTTTTATTATTCCATCTTGACAATGTGGTAAACAAGTCAGATTGTAAAAATTATATTTATTTATTTATTTATTTATTTATTTATTTATTTATTTATTTATTTAACGTCTATCCTATTCAGTTATAAAAACTGATTTACAAAGGAGGATTTATTAGGAAACTATCTTCATGTTACAACCTATCTCTCTACCTCTACATCAGAATTGTTGAAGGGGTCCTTAAGATTTAGTTTTTAAAGAGTCTAAGAAATGTTCAGACATAGAAATTGGATTTTACTCATTTGTAGCAAAAATTGACAGTTATGTATGTTAATTTTTTATACTAATAAACCAATCTTGAATCTATAACAATTTGTGAAGAAAATATTTAAAGTTGAATTTGGATAAATTTGTGCATCTTTAACGAGCAAAAAAAAATGACAAAAGATCATACTACTTGAATTTCTCGAACAGTCTTGTGAAGTGACATATTATTC
This sequence comes from Sweltsa coloradensis, assembly GCA_024449915.1. Classification (NCBI taxonomy): domain Eukaryota; kingdom Metazoa; phylum Arthropoda; class Insecta; order Plecoptera; family Chloroperlidae; genus Sweltsa; species Sweltsa coloradensis. The sequence continues at coordinate 67,811 of JAMZAV010003257.1, read as the reverse complement.
ACATTTACAGTAAAAAAACAGAAATGATTAACCCTAACTACTAGTTGTATAAAGTTTTATACCTTCACAATAATTCCAGCTGTCGTACTGCCTGGGGGCGCTGTCGCCGTCAATGTGGAAGCTCTTGAGTCTGTCGAAGACGGTGTCTGTGTTTGTCGCGCTGGTCGGCGCGAGGAAACTCGTGCTCTTGTCGACAGCGGAGATGCCGCACAGGGAATACGGAGCCGCGGCCAGGTGGAGTACCGTCTGCGCTCCGGGGAACTGTCGCTCCTGTTGCCAAGCCGCACTTACCTGCGGACACGAACACACGTTACCAGGCGAATATTTTGTACATATACTAACAAAATATGGTGCAGTAACAAGGACAACAAAATTGTGGACAAAATTTTATGACATTGCACCAAACGCAAAGTAACGACGAAAAAATGAACATAAAAATATATTTAATTTAGGGGCACATGTCTAGATGTACAGTGTTGGCTAATCATAAAAAATGTAAAATTTATGTTCTTAAAGTCGGTATATCAACTTGAAAAAACTTTTAATATGTTGAAGGTGTTGATGTTTTAGAACGTTGGTTAAAAGTAAAAGGGGAAAAATCCCAAAAAATTCTGCTGCGCTCGGCAGCGATTTTAGTGGTTTTCCTGCCGAACGTGGACTGACGTCATTGTACGCCCGGCTCGCTGGCTGACTTGAGCTTCGTATGCGCGCTCGGTTCCCCGCCCCGCATAAAGAGATAACATTGCAGTATAGTTTCATCATTCAACAGTGCGGTGAAAGAATGTGCATCAGCTGAAGCAGTGGCGTATCCAGGAATTCATAAAGGGGGGGGTTCAACCAATTTTTTCATAGATGTGCCGAAGGCTAAGTGGGGGGTCCGGGGGGCTTGCCCCCGGAAAAAAATTCTTCTTCAAGGTCGTTTTGGTGAAAATCTGTGCGTTTTAAAGCATCACAATGACCAACTTTTTATCTCAAATCATGTTTTTAATCTAAAAGTTTTCTCTTTTAAGGTCATTTTGGTGAAAATCTGTGCGTTTTAAAGCATCAAAATAACCAACTTTGTATCTACTAAAATCCTCCTTTAGTTAGATGGTAATTTGTAGCTATTTTATTTTCTCCTGTACACTTTTTTTTTCAAAAGGGGGGGGTTTTCTCCCCCTCTCCCCCCCCTTGGATACGCCACTGAGCTGAAGTAATAGTGTAATAATATTGATGCTATATTATAATGGTGTATGTTAGTCTAAATAAAATGGTGATCAAGTGCATGTGGATATGAATGTAATAATAGAAAATAAATTACACAAACAGCTATCATTTCATCGGTTTCCAAACTGTGATAAGTTACCATAAGCATACCAGCAACTATTGTCATGCATGTCTTTGTTTTTTATAAAAAATATTTATTTTATATTTTTCCGTGCACATTTTGTCCTAATATTGTGAGCAAATGCATGTTTATGCAATAACCATCATATGTAGAATCATTCAAAATCAATGATAATAAACAGTCATTCTTTATAGAAGAGCGTTGTGCGCGAGGTTCAACCCAACTTAAGCCCCAAACCATCTAGCAGACAATCACATTAGAAATAGAATCTTCCTAACACGACTGTACATGACACAAGCATGCACTCACATTTATCTGAGCGGTCGTAAACACCCAGCGCGCAATCTGTGTTGTATACGTGATAAGTGATGCGATACTTGAGGATACTTCTACGCACTTACCAACGCACTCGTATTCAAACAAATACAGATCATTTCTTTTCAAGAAAACACAGATGACGATAGATTGAGATGCCAGCCCCCCCCCCCCCCCCCCCAAACACGCACGCACACACACACACACAAATCACACATTCACATCATGAATATTATATTGCTGCATAAACGTACTGCTAAAACGTATTTTGCAATAATTGTTTCATATTTGGTACCTAGATGATATTGTAATGTGAATTTGACATACAAAATAACATGTTTTACACAGGTGCCCTAGAATCTTACCACAATGAAAGACCTTCCAAAGCGAGTTCACTATCCATACGAAGGAATGGAAGCACGTGGTATACTCGCTATACTTGATCATAATCAATAATCATCATAATTGATAATAATTCATCATCATCATCATATCATCATCTTCATCATAATTGGTGCTCTACAAACGAAACGCACAGCTGCGAGAAATCGACTGATTGGGTCTTGAAAGCCGAGCACTTCGTAACGCGAGCCGGCCGCGAGCCGGCTACACGCTCGGGTCGACTCGATGAGTGGCCGTACAGTGACGTCATTTTTAGGCCACTAGTTTTCGTGCAGTGATGTTTTAAAACTCTATTTACTTAGCAACCAGATGTCCGATCAAGCTGCATCTAACATCTTTTTCCGTGAAATTGAATGGTTAAAGATATGCTATGGAGTGCAACCAAGATGAGATAATTCCTTTAAACAAAATTGTGATTTTGATGTTGCCATTTTAAGAGATTTCTAAAAAGAAGGTATAAAAGATTGTGATGAGGTCTTGCCTTGTTAGCGAAGCACTGCTTGGTGTGAATGGTGTGGGTCGCGGCTACAGTCTCGCCGTCCTCACGGATATAATAGACCATCAGCTGACTAACGGGAGACATCTTGGGCGCGATGAGGAGCTTGATCCCGAACTGGTCCACGCTGTGTAGCGGGGGTTGCTCCTCCTCCCCGCTGGAGCTGTTAGTGGGGATCACGTTGTTGGACTCGGCACGATGAGGGACGGCTACGGGGTTCACGCGGCCAAACATAAGCAGGTCCCCGCGAGCTTTCACCTGGAGCAAAACATACGTACATTCAATTACAAGAGCAGAGTTTTATTTGAGTCAAGATAAGAACATCACAGATTTACAGGAGCAAAATCATCTATGGATTTTCACTTATACGATTAAAATTAAAAAACATATTTATGTACAAGAAAAGGATCTTTGTATGGCATTTCTAGATATTGAAACAGCAAATGATAGCCCAGAGGCATATCGAAGAATGTACAATGGGGGGATTGACATGCCAAAAGGTTGGGGCCGCCCAGGCCTTAGTCACAGAATATCAAAATTACTGTAATGTAAATAACTAAAATTATTAATGTAAATAAATATGGTAGTTTGCTCCTTCTTTCTCCTTTCCTTCCACTCAACACACTAATTTTTTGTTTTTGTTAGGGTATGGGGGGGGGTTGGGGGGTTGAACCCCATAATTAAGCCACTGTTATAGCCTGAAGAGAGAAAATGTTTTGGGAGTACTCGGTATCTAAATCTACATTTAAAAAGTAGCGACCCCAAATCTATGAAATAAATAAGCAGTATGCTGGTTAGGTTACCAGGTAGTGGAATGTGGGCGTGGTCTCGTTGCGCTGCCTCGTGTACTGCACACGGAAGACGTGGTGGTAGTTGCATCGCGGACTCCTCAGAGCTTCGTCCGAGATTTCCATGAAGCTGTCGGAGGGCGAGTACCACCCCTGCACGTCGTAGTAGGCGGTGGGCTGGCTCATCTTCACGTGCCACCGCATGTCTGGCGTGTAGTACTGGGTCTCGTACTCTACTGCTGTTGCCTGGGGACACAAGCAAGTTGCATAGCAAACACTTTCATAACGTTGCATCGCGTAGAAACTATACTTCTTACGAAACAGTTTGTGCAAAGAAATTATAAAAAATAACAAACTTACCGTCAGCGAGAAGAGAGTAGCGTTGTGTTTCCGCGGAGGCACGGTGAAGTGAACGAACCCCTGACCATCGGATGTGAAGTTACCACAGCCCAGAAGATCTTGGCTCCAGTAAACTGTCTCGTTCCTTGTTTTCACACAGACCGAGATGAGTTTACCAGGAGCCGGCTTAGAGTTCGGGTACAATACGCGTAGCTAGAAGCACAAAGCACTTCAGTGAGGTGACTCTATTAAACACTCTATTACATACTGGAAAGTGTTACTACACTACATACATTATAAAAGAAATGCTAGAAAGTATGTATGTATAGTTCCAAATATAGGCCGAACCAGAATATAAGCACACCCACTAACTTTTCTTGTTGAAATATATAAAAATATCTATAAGCATATGGATATAAGCTGGTAAGGGACTGATACGGACAATACGGTAGTTTATTTTTTATGTTTAAAACAGTTATTAATGTGGTGTAATAATGGTTTTAATGTTAATGCATACAGTGTAGGTCTAAGGCTTTGAAAGAATATGCACTAGATAGAAAATTACTTAATCACATACAGTAGATTAAGTGTGACAATTGTAAAAATGTATCCACTCAAAATCAGATATATAATTGAGTGGGTAGACTCTAAATACAAATTTATTTATTTATGACTGACTAGTGATAGTTGGTTTAGTCATGGAATCATTTAGCTCCATGGTTTAGTCACAAAGAGGCCACAAAAAACTAAAAAGATATTTTTCCCACGGATTATTATTAAATATCAATGACATTCTATTAGAATTACCTTCCCATGGTACGGCAAAGTAGGCTTGAAGTACCGAGCGCTGTGTGTCAAGAGCTCCAGGCTGAGTGCGTGATGGAGGATGGAAGACGTGGACGTAGCGTTGCGTTCCAAGTCGGTGTTGGCCTCCGTCACGACGGCCGTCACGGTTACGGCCTGGAGAGAGTCCAGATGCTGGGAGAGTTGACCGAGTCCGAGCTCCGCTCCCGTCACGTTGAACAGGATGCAGCCATCCAGCTGTCGGAGTAACAGGAGTAGCGTTAGCACAATTGCGTAGTATAACACGTATAATACGTAGAACAACACTACAAAATAACAGCCGCCATTCAACCGACTCACCTTACGTGATAACTGAGTATGACAACCGTGACACACTGGTTACAATTAGAAATGTATTCAAGATGTCAATTATATCAATTGAGTTGATAAGACAGGATAGCATAAATTCCAATTCTGAATTTATTAAAGATTTCAGATTTTTAATGAAATGCATTTGAGATTACGATTCATTTAAAATAGCAAGATAATCTTTCTTTTTTTAAAAAATATTTTGAGTTTGTTATTCATTTTTTTATTTTGTTTATTTATTATTTAATTAGTCATGATATTTGTATCCATCTGCAGTGCCTATTAGTTCAAGCAGAGAACAATCGTCATGAACTCACGGGCACAATGAGGTTGACACCCATGGGAGGATCGGAACAACGAGAGGAGCCGGGTGACCAGCGCGCCTGACCGGGCGGAGCTTTAGTTGTCGGAGTGTTGCAGATAGGAATCCACTCGCTGTACTTTGCGTTGGCCTTGATGTGCACGCTCCCCTTCACCGGCTGGCCGTAGCTGTATCTGGAAACCAACACGGAGCATTGTATAGTACACTTCTACGGACAAACCAACAAGTAACAAGCATGGATCAATATTTATATTATTCATAATTATTGTTCTTCATAATACACACCTAATTTCATTTTTAATAATTTGTAATCAATTTTACTTATTGTTATTTTGTGACTTGAGGCAACTTTAATGAAATTGCAGAGCTTTGTTTAAAAAAGTAAAGTAATATTACTACTGTGTAGGTCTGAACAAAACAAAAACAAAAACTGTAAACGTCTAAAAATTTAATTGTTGTTAATTATTCTTCCATTCATTAATGATACAAACTAAACTTTTAAAAACTTTGTGATCTTCTGTGGAGCTAACACCCTGAAAGATAGAATGTACACTACTCACTTGGCGCAGATATTCCATGTGAGCGTCTCGGAATCGGCCAGAACATAATCGGGAGGCGTTATCGTCACCTCAAACCGCGGCAGCACGTACTCACGAACCTCGAAAGTCTTCGTTTCAACATTCGAGTTGTTACGCTCCACTTTGATTTTCCAGGTACCCTGAGTGAACAGATGACAGAAAGATTATTATTATCCAACCTAGATTGTGATGCCCGAAGTAAATTCTGCACGAATGTCGTCACTATCAGTTTCACATAGTATTCATTCTCACACTCACTCTCAGAGATACATGATCACATAAACAGCACAACTGTTAAGAGAGGTGATCTCTCCATGGACCAAGCTAGACAGGAATCAAAAGTCTCATCTGACCCTGAATTCCAGGGCTTAATTTAAACAAGGAAATTGTTTATATAGAAGAAACTGGTAGAACGTATATTATGATAGAAATAAGACAATATTCGGGCATTAAAATATAAATATAAAAAACAGCGCATAGTTCAAATATTGCCTTTATCAAAGTTAATGTATTTAATATTATTTGTATTTATTTACTGAAAATACATTACACAACAACTAAATGTAGGGGCCTATATGTTTCAGGAGCAGACAGAAAACAAGCCACAAGCAAATAAATATAATATCAGATCCACAGTCCTTATTCCTTAATATTCTATTTTAGTATTTTTTTTCGAGTACCATTCTTGAAAAGTTAATATTAATATCTGAGACATGTGCTCGATAGAAGCTTTAGCTATAGGAATTAAAGGCCACATAGGACCATACATTAATGTCCTGTCATTAGTCCTTAATTCATGATTAGATTTGAAACTGATTGGTGCACTGCCTCTCTCAAAAGTGTTAATCGCAAGATGTGTGCCGGTTGGCTCAATACTAGTAACTAACGTAATCTGTATCAGCCCTATTTGAGCCACCTGGGATAAATCTCACAGTTAACATTTTTTTGTGAGTACTGTATAAATATCAAATTGTTTCACCATTAAATTGGTGATATTTTTTAAACTAGGAAAACGCTTTAGTCCCGCCGCGTTGATGGATGAGCTTTTTTGTTCGTTTTTAGTTTTTGTAGGACCACTTTTCCTTTGCAAGTGCTTTTTGAATGCATTGTAGGTGATTGTTGTCAAGTTTCTATTGTTACTTGTTAATTGTTATTATAAACCTTAAAAAAACTCATATTAAAACCTTTATTTATATGGATTCTGGCTAACTTATTCAACTTTTTCTTTCAAAAGGCAATACATCACCATTACCTTAATGTTCGTGTGAAATATGAACGTTGTAGCCCCACCCGTTTGGTCAGAATCGGCCCAAATGTCACGAAAATATCGCACTAAAAATGGGAAAAAATCGTAAAAGTACAATATTCATGAGAAATATTTCTTCGATTGTACCAAAAATCGTGGCAGGTCTAAGTTCAAAGATTTCGAAGGTACTCAGAAAATTTCATTGCAATTGGAGTATTTGTTTAGCCGGAATCGTGTTAAAGGCTTACTGTAGTAAAGTAACCAAGTCTAGTTCAACGTCATTTCTTGCGAGAAAACGATAGCCGAAAACGCGACTTAAATCGGATCAGCCGCCTAGGATTTATCGCTAGTTAGTGTTTCACATGACTACGATGTGACGTCATCTCAGTCAGACGCTTCACGCAAGCACGGCGGCTCCTGCTATCGGCTAGCGGCTCGACTTCCGTGACACCCACACCCTACACCGTCATCAGTCTTAGGACCACCGTAGCAGTGGCGTGGGAACCGGGAGAAGGTAAGGGAGGCAATGCCCTACCTAAGTTTGGCCCAGGGGGGTTCGAGGGGGGGTGTGGGGCAGGGGGTCAAAACTAATCTGAGCTAAATATTAATCCCAATATTTCCATAGTAAACATGCACATACACTTATACAATTCGAATCACCTTGGTAAAACGAATATGTTTTCCTATATGCTTTGTCGTTACATAAAAAATAGTCTGAAATTTACTCAAATGGGCCACTTCACGTTCATGTTTTGAGTTTTAGATCCCAGATAGTTGCTGTCAAACATTGTTTACAGAGTCCGAATGCAGTTTCAACATGACGAAATAACTGTAGTATGTTGAATTTGTTTTCGCCTTTGCTGCCGCCCACAATATCTGCTAATAAATTCCCCCCCCCCCTCCCAATCCCCAAACTTTGAAAACGTTCCTACGCGCCTGCACCGTAGGTCACAAAGACAGTGTCTCCTTGGCAGCATTTTTCCAGTATTTCATGTGAAGTAGGGTGAAGTTTTGCGTGTGAAGTAATAACTGAATGTTCACTAACTTAGTGCTTTATTTAGATATTATACATACCGTGGTTATTTTGTATAGGTTTGCAGACATACTTTTTATACACTCTTCACAACATATAAACAAGAATGGATATATGCTACGTCTTTGGTTGCAATATCAAAACTGAAAAACACCAGAAATGACGGAAAAAAGTTAATTTTCACAGATATCCTGATCGCGAAAAATCACCTACTAGACATCGTGCGTGGGTGAACATTTAATCGCAAAGGTTTACTCCCAACCAAATACAGGTTAATTTGTTACGAGCATTTTGTAGATGAAGATTTTGAACTATCATCTTCATTAAAACATCAATAGACAATAAGGCTTATTTCGAAATAAATCAGTTCCACGTTATTTTATAAAAAAGCAGTCTGATAAAAGTGACACTGACGCTGACATAAACTTGACGGCCATGAAGAAGAGAACGTTACCTGTAAAAAGAATAGTGATTTGCTGAAAGCGAGACCAACAATCTGTTTCTCGTGTTTGGGAATGTCTGAAGGTACTTTTTGTTTTATGCACAAGATGCGGCTCTCATCTTACAAACGTAGAGCAATCGGTAAAAGGTTCTTCTTTGACTGTTAAAACTAAATGTACGAAAAGTCACTCAATAATTTGGCGGTCACAGAAACCGTTCAAAAATATGGATTGGGTACAATTAGCATAGCGGCATCTATGTATGTCTTAGGAATGAGTTTGAATTGTTTTCGTGCGTTTTCTGAAACAATACATATATGTGAAGTTAGTAGTGCATTGAGTAAATAAATATGTGATTTATGAGTGAGAATTTTTATACCATAATAAAGTGGTTTATAAGCCCTGCTATAAAACATACATGGTGAGCCAATTCTTGTCTAGTAGTCTGATTTTAGTAATGAATATAATGGTTATAACGTTCGTTTGTTAGGATGTAGTTCCAAATGGTCCAAACCGATTACCATCCATAGGACGTGAGTTCGAATCCCGCCTGAAGTTTTAATAATAGATTGGAACATAATATTATTATGACTGTGTTCTAAAATCTAAAGAAAATACATTCGATGTTTTGTGCCATAATTTAAAGTGAATTCAGATACATAACGAATTTCACTGAACCTGAATTCTTTTAATTAATTGCTCTCAATTAAAATATTCGGCATCGCATCCAACTGCAGCAGTAAAATCAACGTACACGCCATCGCTCTCGGGATAATTCTGTCTTATTTTCTGAACGACACAAGAAGGAATTACTTTTCTATTGTTTTAGGGTAGACCATGCGTTCATCCAGCTAATAAATTGTTTGTACTCTATAACACACCACATTTTATTCGTGGCGTCTTATAGTAGATTATATAGAAGCTTTTGATTTACCATCTATGAAGGACACCATGTTTTGTAGGGCAGTTTGAAGCGTATCATGACATAAAACGACGCTTTGAAATGCCGTGTGATAAGTGATGCACTCTGCACTTTCCTCGAACTTTACTTATCACATCACTCTCCGTACAGCAAATACTTTCTTCGTCAGTTTTCATACTTGGTGGTAAATCATTTTTATCATTTTTGCGGGGTTCGAACCGGTAAGGCTGTATGTTTGACATGATTGCTGATTGTTGCCAAGAAAATGCGAAATACCATACTGTCAGTAGTGTCAAGTGTCAAGTGTAAAGCGGTCTGCGTTAGTAAGGCAACGCGCGCATATTATCTCGCTAGCCGCCGAGTTGACAGCTCTCGCCTCGCCTCGATAAGACTGAGATGACGTAGGGTTCCCCCACTCTTCGCTTTCAAAGTCCGCTAACTTCGCGGAGAAAGAACACAGCGACATGCGGTTTTCGCAGTTACGTTTATGAGCACGTGCTTTCGAGTAATGTTATGGAATTGGACATTTGTTAAAATTGACCTTACTTTACTACAGAGGGCCTTTAACAAACACTCAAAAATACAAACAGAGAAAATTAGAAAAACAAAAAAAAATCGTAAAATTGCGATTTGTATGAGAAATAATTTTTCTATTGCGCTCAAAAAGGTGGCATTTCTAAGTTCAAAGATTTCAAAGGTCTCCAGAAAATTTCATCGCAATTGGAGTATCGGTTTAGCCGGAATCGTGTTAACAAACACACAAAAATACAAACAAAAACAAAAAAGAAAATCGAAATAAATCGTAAAATTGCGATTTTCAAGAGAAATAATTTTTTTGATCGATTTTTCGTACGGTGCAGTTCTAAGTTCAGAGATTTCGAAGGTCTCCATAAAATTTCATCGCAATCGGAGTATCGGTTTAGCCGGAATCGTGTTCACAGACACACAAAAATACAAAAAAAAGAAAGAAAAAAAAAACATTCCGGATTTTTTTCTCCAGTGTAGTGAAATGGAATCTTCGCTTCGCTCGCTACGCTCTCTACGCTCATCCAACAAATATTATGACATTATATGCATTATGAATCTCGTACCTGGATTGGTTCCTGCGATAGCTGGAAGTTGAGATGCACCAGTCCATGTTTTGTCTTGAGGTTGAGCCACTGAGCCAGACGGACTTCAGACGGACTCTCCAGCCAGACCTTGTCAATCTGTAACACAACCACATTGTAGTTCAGTTGTTACTTCCATGGTTACAATACATGTTACATACATGGTCCAAGTTACAGACACTATCAACAAAAAAGTGAAAATGTAGTTAAGTATCTTAAAAGTCTCATTTTCATTTTCCAGATATAGGTGCACCAAAATGACAAATAAAAACACACTTTAGATTCTCTAAAATTAAAGCCAAACATAAATCAAAATACATGAATAATATGTGAAACAAATAGACTACAAAAATAGATAATAAATTCATTAAATTGTATAATATTATTGTTACAAACTAGTCTTGTTGATGTTGGTGTGATTTGAGGTTCACAGTTGCTTTAGTTAAATCAGTTCTGTGACTGAGAGGGCGGATTCTAAATATAGTTTACCGGCTGTGTGACGGGCTTGAGGTCGTGTGTGAGGGTGAGCAGGCGGAACTGCACCATCTGGCCGGGCTTGTACACAGCTGTCCGTCTGAGGCGACTCTAAATATAGTTTTACCGGCTGTGTTGACGGGCTTGAGGTCGTGTGTTGAGGGTGAGCAGGCGGACTGCACCATCTGGCCGGGCTTGTACACAGGCTTGTCCGTCTGAGGCGGACTCTAAATATAGTTTACCGGCTGTGTGACGGGTTTTGAGGCCCGTGTGTGAGGGTGAGCAGGCGGAACTGCACCATATGGCGGGCTTGAAACACAGGCTTGTCCGTCTGTATCAGCACCACCAGAGGGTTCTGCTGTATCAGATGTCTCGATACTGTTGATCGTGTAGTTAACCATCTCTTCAAACTTAATCTGGAGCTTTAGTCGGCCCGAAGTCTCTGGCGTCGGGAAGACCACAAGCTCAAGGCACTCAGTGTCTGTAACATACAGGTAGTACGAATAACCAAGAATGCACACGATAAGCGATTATATAGCTCGATAATCAATACCCAATAACAAGTCGATAATTGATATACCGGTAATGAATAATATTAATTGTAAGCAATTGTCGTAAAAATTTTTTACCCGACTGAGGATTGAACTCAGAACCTTGGTTAGAGCATTAGTACAAAGATTTAGAGGTTCTGGGTTTGATTCTCAGTAGGAGTGAACTTTTACAACAATTGCTTTTCACCAACTACTGGTATGTCCTTAAAGCGAGCTTATGCTTAAAAACCATGCAATGAAAACATTGTATCAAATTCCCCGTTTTCTGAAAAAAGTTGTTCAAAACGCGTCAAATAATTTCCCGCGCTTACGTAAACTGCCATACTACCAACATTAGTTTGGTATTTTGCGATCACGGAAACTTAAAGATTTTACACAAGTTTTGACCAAAAAATGTAGTGTTGACTTTTTGGGATATTTAATTTTGACCATGCTGGTAGAAGTGGCACTATTTTTACCAACATATTTTTTTGATATTATCGATCGTGTCGGTGTCTTAAATTACTAGAAGCAATCAAATAAGCCTCATACAATGATCCAATCAGATTTTATAATTAATCAAATAAAAATCAGTAGCAAAAACAAACCAAAAAATAATTTCTTAATGAAAATTTTGCTGTTTGAGTATAGTTTACTGAACAGAGTTATACGATTATAATGATGCAGGGAGAGGACTAAGGACACTAACTGACCTCTTGTCATCCTGTGCTGAGTGATTGCAATCTGCTCATCGGTGGTCGCGTGCAGGAGGTCTAGCGAGATGTCCGCCGGGCCCACCGTGTTGTGCAGCGATATACACACAGACTCTATGCTCCCTGCTAGCAGGCGCTTAGGAGCCGTCAAGATGAAGCCCCTGTATCAAGAAGAGAACTACATTGTTCGCTAGTCAATGGTGTCGGCGCCTACAGGGCTGGCTTCGTCGGCTCTAAATTTAATGTCACCACTGAAAAATTAGTTATGTGACTGAGTGGGTACACTCTAAATACAATATTTATGTATATATTAAGGTGTCTATATCTGTCAAGAAAGGCCATGCACACAATACGATTTAGATTGAATTGTACAATAGATGCTGGTTACTGAGTGAAAACCAATTTATTGGCTGGTGACCTTAATTAATTATTAATTTATTAGAGGAAGCCGGCGTGACTTGATGTTCGGCGCGTTCCTTGTCCTGCAGCTATAAATCATTACATCTTAATACAACTTTGCATACTTGATAATGAAGGACATCTGTACGCTCCTATTATATCAGATTTTCAATATTTATCATAGATCAATCTGTAAATGCATAGATATTCGGGTGTTTTTGACCATTTTACAGATTCTAAATTCTAGAAAATTGTAATTAATATTTTGTTTATTTTCTATAATTAATTAATGGAAAAGTACCATGATAGATGCCTTCATAATTAATATTTTTACACAATTATGTAAAATCACAAATAGATGCGACTAAAATTGGTTTAGAATTTGAAAGGGCGTAAAATCGGCATGCTGGACAGACTCCTCTTAAATACAATAAACAAACAATACATTTCAAATAAACTAATAACAGTTATTATATAACTGGTTTTTGGATGAGCGTAGCGAGCGAAGCGAAGATTCCATTTCACTACACTGGAGAAAAAAATCCGGAATGTTTTTTTTTTTTTTCTGTATTTTTGGCTGTTTGTTAACACGATTCCGGCTAAACCAATACTCCAATTGCGATGAAATTTTATGGGGGCCTTCGAAATCTCTGAACTTAGAACTGCCACGTTTTTGAGCGCAATCGAAAAATTATTTCTAATGAAAATCGCAAATTTATCGATTTTTTTCGATTTTTTTAAAAAAAATTTCTTCGACTTAAACATCTACATGCTTAATCCGATTTTTAATGATTTTTTTACAGAACCTTAATTTTATGAATTAAGATATTCGTGTGAAATTTGAGAACAATCGAAAAATTATTTCTCATGAAAATCGAAATTTTACGGTTTTTTTCTTTTTTTTAACAATTCTTTCACTGATAACACCTACATGCTTTATCCTATTGTAATGATTTTTTTTACAGAACCTTAATTTATGAATTATTATATTCGTGTAAAATTTGAGCGCAATCGAATAATTATTTGTTATAAAAATAGCAATTTTACGATTTTTTTCTTTTTTAAAATTACAATTAAGAAAAATGAAAGAATAAAGTTAATTTTTTATTTATTTAATTTAATTTTAAAAAAAATCGACTTAGTAATAATTTTTTTCACAAAACAACAGAAAATCTGCATAACACATGGCAGGTCAATGCACCAATTACGCTCATCCAACAACGCGGCGGGACTTAAGCGTTTTCCTAGTGTAAAATAATGCTACTGAATGCCTTGTAACAGAGCAAAAGAGCTCACATTATGGTGAATAAATACATAGGCCTACATACAATATAAGAAACAGGGGGAAGGGCTTGATCTGGTAAGACAAGCTTTGACCTGTAGGTCAATTAATATGAAATGATTTCGACCTACTACGAAGTATTAAGACCACAAAATCCCAAGGGAATTGAGCATGGGCTATTTTATTTCTATTGCTCAAGTTTTTTTAAGATAATTAATTAGGTACATGAATTGAAAGAAAAATACACTAATTTAAATTAGTATAATTTAATAAAAATTAATGGAAAATCGAACGACTGAATGCAATAACTTAACTTCTTACTAATTAATTATCATACTATAATTCATTAATTTCATACTATAAGTTGATTTACACACATTTTCAAAAAATTTGCTACGAAGCCCATCATTCCTATGAATATCCAGTCAATAACTTGTGGTTAAAGTTTATGCAGAGAATTGCAAATTTTAGTAAAAATATCAAGCAGATGCAAAGTATGAGGACCAATAATTCTCTCTGCAGAAAATGAATACAGAACTAGAACGGAATGAGCAGAGAAAGTGTTATTTCAGGAGTACAGTTGCAACTCTAAACTGCAACTCTAAAAACTGTGGGTCATGATTCATGAACTGTACTGGAACTAAACTTCATGGCCATTTATAGTGTATATCAATATCATATTTTATAAGTTTTACTGTAACTCTTCTCTGTGGCCATAATTGTCCGAACATCTGTAAATGCCTGATCTCTCGCAAAATGAAGATACTATGACAATAAACCATTTATTATTATTATTATTATTATTATATTTCAAATTTAAGGCTTTCGCGGCCCGGTAAATAATTAACACAATTAACTGGTCGGGACATTTCGCCGCGTCGATTCTGCTTTTATAGCTTTTGACGTTTTAGCCCAACTTGTTTTCTGAGGATAGCCCACACAGTTGGGCTGAAACGTCAAACGCAATAAAGGCAGAATCGACGCGGCAAAAGGTCTTGACCAGTTAATTGTGTTAATTATTATTATTATTATTATTATTATTATTAATATTATTATTATTATTTTTATTATTATCATAAATATTGAATTGGAGGTCAAGGTAATACTGTTATTTTCCTGTGCCCCCATTTACATTATTATTGTCATCATGCGTCTAGCCGTCTAGTAGAGACATGCCTCCCTTTCGTTACTGTCCATGCCCTCTGGCATTTCCTCAATAGCAGGTGCCGTCTGTCTGCACTTGCACTATGTATTTACTTAGAAAACTTAGTCCAGATCAATTTCTTCAAACGCAATACTCATCAAAAAACACATGGCATAAATGTCATGTTAGAAATAGCATAATGGACTTTAGTAGTGCATTGCTCTAAGAACCATCAGGATACCTCTATGGTTTCTACTTTCTTCTACACTACAGGATATGTAGATCACAAGGAAACTTGTAGCAGCAGAGATTTTCACCTGTTTTAAAAGTTCAATTATTTATGTTTTTGTTCTATGATTTTATTGTAACCTGAGAGTACTTTACAAGATCTCAGTCAAAAGATTATCATAAATGACAGAAAAAAAAAACTAGTAGTTAATTTTTAATAATTATCACCAATAGACCTAACTCACTACTTTAAGTTGTTGTTGTTGTTGGTGTTGTTGTACAACAAAGAAGAAAACATACTTATATATGTACCACAAATACCTCCCTATGCTCATCATAAGTCATAAAGCTCAATTCGATGAATGGCTCAACTTAAACACTCGCTCATCCATCAACATTGTCCTAATTAAACTTAAGGTTCCAGAACATTAAAATAAAGGGAACTTTGTCCATGTTCAGTGGATGCAGGGTGCAAAGCTCAGGCTGCTCACAGGGCTTGACTTACAAACACTACGTGATTAAGAGTAATAATACAATTTCTAGATTCCAACAAACAATTTATGACTGTAGGAAATATCAGAAAATGTACACCAAATCACAGGAAATCATCAATGCAGAGAAGGAAATGTTTTTATGACGAGCAGTAATCAAAGTCAATTCAGGCAGGTGTGTCCCAACTATCATCATTCTGTACAAATATTTTGAAACTTGTAATCGCATAACAAAACAATGCAAGACAACAATTTCCCAACTGGTGTTGGCTTGGCTTGGCTTTGAAAATCCACTGCTATTTAGTAGCTGTATTTTTTAAATTTTGATGCAAATGTTGCATAAGATTACAGAAGATGTGAGATTAATATTCATATGAAGCTGCATGAAAACTTTGTAGATTAGTCTGTGGGCGAGCTCAAAATAAAATTATTAATAATACTAATTAGTAGGATAAAATAATGCAACTAACTTACCTATTTGAAGCTGCCCCACCAAACTTGCAGCGCAACTGCTAAAACAATCCATTTTGAGGGCCGCCATCTCCTCGTTGACAGAAACAGCACGTCTTGCTAGTTGAATCACTCAATTAGACATCCACTCCGTCAAATTACTCAACTACCAGTGATGGTCTATCTCCGCGCATCACAATCTCGTGCACTTTGAACCGTTGCCCTCAGCGTTCTCTTCTCATCTGTTGGCCTCACTGACTGGCTTATCTCAAACCCACCAGCCACATATTTAAACTTCTTATTTTTTTTTTACAGAAAATTTATTTATTTACTCATGTCTTGTATTAAGTACAGTATTTAATAATGTGTTGCTATAAGGGTCAGTAATACAATCAACTAAATAAAATACAAACTTATATATGGCTGAAGACAACTTAAACAACTAAAATATATTGTCAGTGCTATTCCCAAAAAATAATAACAGTGTGGTTGCCAGAAACTGTAAATGTTTTATAGGTAGGACAAATGGGCAAGAGTCCAGAGGCATAAAAGACATCAATTGGCACAAGCAATGTTTGTGGGCGGCAGCAGCAAAAAGCCGGCTAACTGGCTCTGGGGATAATGCAGCATCTATATTAACCAACCATTTAAAGTTTGCTTGAATGAAGCTTGATCAATGTAAGTGGCCAATGAACACTAGTTAGTAGTTGGTCACCAGCCAATTAAATTTATTCTCTTTCAGTATTACAATTGGTAGTGTTGCCCATGGGGGAAAGAAAGAGTGGGTGGACTCTAAATAAGAATTTGTGGTTATTTAGTATACTGGTCTCAAGATAATAATAGAATAGGAAACATTTTTAGGGTTGGATCAATTAATTTGAAAACTAATGCAAGTTATTGAATTTCAAATAAATTACTCTTTTTAAGTACTGGTAACAACATTACTTTGTAAACAAAAAGGTATAGTTAGTAAAAATGAAAATATAATGATGCAAACATCCCCCCCACAAAATATCACCTTTTTGTTTGTCTGTCCTCTCCTCCAATTGACTTGCGTGTTTTTTAGTTGACATTGACCTCCAACAAGGATGACACAGAGAACAAATTGGTGATGTTAGAAGTTAGTGGTGGCGTTAGCCCCACCCAAAGGCAAAGGCCAAAATTAGATTTCTATCTAAATGTCTCTTTCAAGCAATTCTAAGACTTTGAAGAAAAAATATTTTAACCCTCAACACCTTCTGGGAGGAGGGGGAGTTAGGTGGGGGGGAAGTCAAAATATTATTTAAATGTTTGTATTCTTCTTTGACAATCTGTTGATTAAGTAGCTTTCCTCTTTTGGGTACTCCCGTTATTATACAGTATTCCGGAAGTTTTGTTGTGTTGATTAACAAAAATGTATTATAATACTGTAGGGTACTCAATAAATAAACATTCAAACTATTTTGAAAATACAAGGTTACTTCGGTAATACATGGAAATAACCAGGTTCAAAATAAATTCTTGCTACTTGAAAGTTGGAAATATATATATATTTACTATTGAAAAGTTAGCGTTGGGATTGACCTTATGACTAGTTAAGTGTCCTAGTCTATCTAGAACAGATAGCTGAACTCTAGGGTCACTTGATGTTGATAGCCAGAATAATCAGTTCAGTAATCAAGGTCAATAGAGCAGGACTCTCAACTAAACACAATTAACTGGCTCCCTTTTGGGAATACCAGAGAAGAAAAGTTAGGAGCGATGTTAAAACAATTTGGGGAAACCGGGTGCAGCGGGCTCTCAAAAAAACCAAAATGGCCCCCTTTTTGGGAATACCAGGAAGAAAAGTTAGGCGATTTTTAAAACAATTCTGGGAAACCGGGCTGCACGGATCTAACAAAAAACAATAACTGGCCCCCTTTTTGGGGAAAACCCAGAAAAGAAAAGTTGGGGCGAGTTAAAACAATTCTAGGAACCGGCTGCAGCAGGACTCTCAACAAAACAAAAAAACTGGCTCCCTTTTTTGGAAAACCAGAGAAGAAAAGTTGGAAAACGATGTTAAAAAAAATTCTAAAACCCGGGCTGCCCCGGACTCTCAACAAACACAATAACGGGCCCCCTTTGGGGGAAAACCAGAGAAGAAAATTTAGGACGATGAAAAAACAATTTGGGAAACCGGCTGCAGCAGGACTCTCAACAAAACACAATAACGGGCCCCCCTTTTGGGAACCAAAAAGAAAAGTTGGAAAACGATTTTTTAAAAAAATTCTAGGAACCGGCTGCAGAAAGCTCTCAAAAAAACACAATAACGGCTCTCTTTTGGGGAAACCAGAGAAAAAAAATTAGGAAGAGTTAAAACATTCTAAAACCCGGGCTGCGAAAGGGACTCTCAAAAAAACACAAAACTGGCCCCCTTTGGGGGAATACCCAGAGAAGAAAAGTTAGGAGCGATGTTAAAACAATTCTAGGAACCGGCTCCAGGACTCTAACAAAAAACCAAAACTGGCCTTTTTTGGGAAACAAGAAGAAAAGTTGGACGATGTTTAAAAAAATTTTCTGGGAACCGGCTGCGCAGGACTCCAACAAAAAACAATAATGGCCCCCTTTTTTGGGAAACCAGAGAAGAAAATTTTGGGAGCGATTTTAAAACAATTTAGGAAGGCTGCAGCGGGGCCCTTTTCAAAACACAAAAACGGGTTTTTTTGGGAATACCAGAGAAGAAAAGTTGGAGCGTTTTTAAAAAATTCTGGGAACCGGCTGCAGCAGGACTCTAAAAAAACAAAAAACTGGCTCTCTTTTGGGAAGACCAGAGAAGAAAAGTTAGGAGCGATGTTAAAACAATTCTAAAAACCGGCGCAGCGGGGCTCTAAACAAAAAAAAAAAGGGCCCCCTTTTTGGAAATCCAAGAAGAAAAGTTAGGAGCGATGTTAAAACAATTCTAGGAAACCCCGGGCTGCGCGGGACTCCAAAAAAAAACACAATAACGGCCCCTTTTTTGGAATCCCAAGAAAAAAATAGGAGCGATGTTAAAAAAATTTGGGAAAACCCGGCTGCAGCAGGACTTCACAAAACACAAAACGGGCTCCTTTGGGAATACCAGAAAAGAAATTTAGGAGATGTTAAAAAAATTCTAGGAACCGGCTGAAGCGGGGACTCTCAAAAAACACAAAACTGGCCCCCTTTTTGGGGGGGGGGGGGGAACCCCAGAAAAAAAAAATTAGGGCGATTTTTTAAAAAAATTTAGGAACCGGTGCGGGATCTAAACAAAACACAAAAAAGGCCCCCTTTTTGGGAAACCAAAAAGAAAAGTTGGGAGCGTTTTAAAAAAAATTTAGGAACCGGCGCAGCAGGATTTCCAACAAAAACAAAATGGCTCCTTTTTGGAATCCCAGAAAAAAAATTGGAAAACGATTTTTAAAAACATTCTAGGAACCCCGCGCAGCGGGACTCTCAACAAAAACAAAACTGGCCCCTTTTTTGGGAAACCCAGAGAAGAAAGTTAGGAGCGAGTTAAAAACAATTCTGGAAACCCCGGCTGCCGCAGGACTCTCAACAAAACAATAACTGCCCCCTTTTGGGAAACCAGAAAAAAAAATTAGGGGATTTTAAAAACAATTCTAGGAACGGGCTGCAGCGGGGATCTCCAAAACACAATAAAGGTTTCTTTTGGGAAACCAGAGAAAAAATTAGGACGATGTTAAAAAAATTTGGGAAACCGGGTGCAGCGGACTCTCAACAAACCAAAAAATGGCTCCGGGGGAAAACCCCAGAGAAAAAAAATTGGGGGAAGTTAAAACAATTCTAGGAACCGCGCAGCGGGACTCTAAAAAAACCAAAAACGGCCCCTTTTTTGGGGAAACAGAGAAGAAAAGTTGGGAGGATTTTAAAACAATTTCTGGGAACCGGGCTGGCGGACTCTAAAAAAACACAATAACGGCCCCCTTTTGGGAAACCAGAGAAAAAAAATTAGGACGATGTTAAAAAAAATTCTAGGGGGAAACCCCCCCTTCTCCAAAAAAAAAAAAAAAAAAATCGGGGCCCCGGCAGGACTCTCAACAAAACACAATAACTGGCTCTCTTTTGGGAATACCAGAGAAGAAAAGTTAGGAGCGATGTTAAAACAATTCTAGGAACCGGCTGCAGCAGGACTCTCAACAAAACACAATAACTGGCTCTCTTTTGGGAAAAACCAGAGAGTTTAGGGACGAGTTAAAAAATTTTGGGAAACCCGGCTGCGCAGGCCTCAACAAAAAAAAATTTACGGCTCCTTTTGGAACCAGAGAAGAAAATAGGACGATGTTAAAAATTTAAACCCCAAAAAAAAAACCAAAAAAAAAAATTTTTAACCAAAAAAAACAAAAAAAAAAAAACCCCCCCAAACCCAAAAAAAAAAAAAAAAAAAAAAAAAAAAAAACAATTTTGGGAACCGGCTGCAGCAGGACTCTCAACAAAACACAATAACTGGCTCCCTTTTGGGAAGACCAGAGAAGAAAAGTTAGGAGCGATGTTAAAACAATTCTAGGAACCGGCTGCAGCAGGACTTCCAAACTAAAAAATAACTGGTCCTTTAGGAATACCAGAGAAGAAAAGTTAGGAGATGTTAAAACAATTCGGAAAACCGGCTCAAAACTATATTTTGGGAATTGTGTTTGCCCCATCGTGCACAGGGCATAACCATATCTGTACCAGAAAACATTGTCATGGGAATACCAGTTAACACACTGTATCTAAGAAGGATTACAACTAACACTTCGGTGGAAGTGAAAGATAGCGTGGGAGGGGAAAGATACAGTGAGATATGGATTAGCTCCACCACCAATACCAACCCTTAGCATGCAAACACGTGGGCGCTTTAAGCTCCTTTCTATCTGTCACCACAAATGTGAACCGGCACAAGTCTATAATACAACCATGTACATAATACAAACCATCAATAGAAGGCAAATAAAATACAACACGATTCATATTATATTCATCATTACTATTTCCTGCTTCTGTCGGGGTCAGCTTGGGTTTAGCAACCAAATTTTTCCACTTATTTCTATCCTCACACAATTGTATCTCTTCCACATCTTCCCAGTTATCTCCTCTTGGCTCCAAGTCTCCTGCTAGGGTGTCCTTCCATCTCTTCCTTGGCATTCTTCTTTCTTCAATCCTTCTTTCATACATGCATTCTCTTGGGCATCCTATCTTCCCCCATTTGTATCATATTTTGTATTGTTATACAAAAATCTGCTTTATGTGATTTGGTACTCAAGAAAACATAATTGATCCAGATACATAACTGGATCAATGATTTGTGTGGGATGACAGACACAACAGTTCGTAGGGAGTTGGGTGGTAAATTGAGTCTGTTAGCAAAAGGAAGCAAATAGGTAGTTACTGGAAAGGGCCACAATTTGCAACAATGGAGTAACACTTAAGTATTTCTACATAATGCAGTATACTATAGATAAGCCTTGAGATTGTATAGATAAGTCCTAGGGTGAGGACATTTACCTCGGACCACTCGCGTACCTCGGACTTGGCTTGATCGCCCAAGTACAAGTTTCCAAGTCATTTTCACATAATAAGAGACCTATAAAAAAAACATGGGAGACAAGGGGAAAAACAAATAAACAAACTAATTAAATACCTAATAATGAAAATATCATTTATTCATTTTCAACATGAGAATCTGCCAATCTTACATTTAACCATGAAAATATTATACATATTGCTGTCTTTCTTCAATGAATGTAAAATAGATCATAAAATTCTATATTACAGCTAGGCCTATGTTTACCAACTACATTTCTATGATTGAGTAGAGACAGGATTTGTACTTGCAATCCTTTAAACATTAGAAATGTTCCCATTTAAGCTAAGTTCTTTTAAAAATACATTTTCAATAAAGTGTTATTTGTTAAATTCAATAACTTCTGAACAAGAGTTTGATACTGCTGCGGTTTTCGTTAAGTAGAACCGTGGTTATACCTTTGTATCGCAGACCTACATTTGTACACATTTTTATACACAAGTCCAAAACATACATTAAAATAATTTCAAAACTGAGTGTACTAGGTACTTGTGAACATATGTATGGCCTATATAGATTTTTTTTACAAACAGGACTTGTTTCTTTTCAAATATATTCTATATATTGTCTATATATAATATGTACTCATGTCCACTCTTAAAGTCTACAGAGGGTTTGAACACGAACTCTGGCCGGACTAATCACTACCTGAAGAATCACAGTTTCTCTTGGCTACCATACAAAGTCAGAACCTAGCTACAAAGCACACCACGTCAGAACATATTTACAATGGGTTACAATTTACATTTGAGTTAAATGTACTTAGCAAAATATTTAACTGATCCAGCAAATGATTACAAATAATTTATATTAAATTAATATAATATTGTAGTGCCGAGTCGTAAATAATCATCAAGTCAAAGAAGTTAATAGCACGCAAAGTTAAAGGACACTGCCGAACGTTTGTTAAGGAAACATGGACTGCTGTGCATGGAATCTGTTTAAGTTCATCAGTCAATGGTTTAAGCCTATCCATCGTCACATACTCAACATTTCCAAAGTCAACGTAGCTCACTTTAATGCGTTCTCTTTCACAAGACATCACCAGAGCGCGATAATAGATCTCGTCGCTAGTAAATCTGCTAGCGACTAGCTCACCAGGATCAGGTAGACGCTCCATGGCAGGAGCATCTTCACAGTAGGCAACGACATCCTGTATGACACTGTTGCGCAAGTCAACATTGTCCTCATCCAATGGGCATAAATATACATCATGTTGACTACAATATGACATAATTCTGGCTTTACATTTATTTTCCACTTTTATGCATCTCAGACCCCGGTCTTCATACTTTGGCACCCATGGTGTAAGAATCACTCGACAAGATATAATTTTACTAGGGGCATTTATGCTTGTCAACACAACAGTAGGAGATTTTAGGGTATTTAGGGAGGGAGGAGGAGGGTACAAAGGTTGGGTTTGGGTTGGAGATTTTCAGAAATGTAGGCCCCTTTTTGGACACTCCGGCTGTCTTGCCACTTCCCGGCTCAGCACGTGCCATCTGGTTTCGCTACGCGATCCCTATGGGCTATGTCCACACCTGCACCCCTGTGGGTGCGGGTATTCTGTGTTTTTTTTTTTCCGTTGTCATATTGATCACAACTACTACGTACATTTGAGTTAAATGTACTTAGCAAAATATTTAACTGATCCAGCAAATGATTACAAATAATTTATATTAAATTAATATAATATAAATAAACTTGTTCTAATCACTGTATCAAAATGAAGGTGTTTTGCAGAGAAAAGTGAATAGTACCTATAGCTTGAAACACAATACGTAATACTTCAGTGATGTTTTGTGTTTTGCTATATTAAATGATCCATACTATTCTCTACACGATAAACCCAATCTTTGTAAGACAAAACAATGAGATAATTAATAAGTTTAAATAATTAACCTTGAAAAAAAAATTGAATGATTAAATATTTTACGTCTCACATCTACACGATGGTGATTCGAGAGACGAGAGATTCATATTGTGCACAAATACTTTGTTCAGAGTTGTATTAAAAGACTAAATACCTAATTAAGCATTCAACGACTTAAAATTAGCTGAGATAATATAAAATTATGAAACATGACTGGGTAAACATGAAGTGGATACAAAATTATTACAAATTAGAAAATAGAAAATATATCATATAAAAATTATAACATAAAACTAATCCCAAAACTTTTCATTGGTTGTATATATATGGACGGTATGCATTTGAGACTAATTTGTGAGTGGGTCGGCAATCAACGACCCATGACACTCACTCGTGGGCTATGCCCAATCAAAGTGCGGCGATCCTGCCTTGATGCTTCCCAGGAACCTGTCCGTCTTGTGTGTTGTGTCTTGTGACTAACCAAGACAATTTGAATACCTACGTTGTAAATGACGTTTGAATAGCAGCATCATTCAGACAGCAGCTAAATCATAGTCTGCGTATAGGTGTCTCAGGCCACTTAAAGCTGCCATGCCAGTTATCATTAGTGGCGTCTTAGGGAGAGTGGTTGGTACATTAACTTGGGGTTGCAATTAATTCGTAGTATGGAACAGAACAGTGAAACTATCTGTCCGTGTTTACCTCAGACCAGGAGATACAGTGGTACAAGTTCCTGTTAAGAACATCAAGACAGATCCTCAACGCGACTAACCTAACCTAACACTTTGTTTGCTTGCACTGCCCTTTATGTGGTGACAGGACAATTGCCACCGACAATAAGCATGCTTAAATAATAGAAATACAATAAGTATAGAGGCTCATTTCCATTTGATCAACCATTTGAAGGGGTGTGCGAGCACAAGCTTCAGTCAAGACGAGCCGAGAATGGGATAAAAAGCTTGAATTTGAGCTTTTTTAACCACGATTATTTGTGGTTTTTCCGTGAATAAAGTATGTTTCTCGATTTCGTTAGTCAGGAAACACTCCCGTAGGTGTAATTATTATTATTTACTACAATTCAGAAATTAAAAAAGTCCGTTTCAACCGGGATTCGAACCACGGGTCTACCGTACTGATAGCACCAAATATTCTCACTGTTTCTTGTAGGTAGGAATATAAGGAGTCTCGTCATTGAAACCCTTGGCCAATGTTTCTAACTAAAAAATAAAATGCATGAAGACACAGATGATGTGTACAGCTTAGCTTGCTGAAAATTAAGGCTACGCTAAAACCGTACTCGGCTCAATGCTGACTTAAAAGAAGCTCAAAAGCTTTTGAAATCGAGTACTTGCACACCCCCAATCACGTGTTAATAATATTAAACAATAAGTTTAGATGACTACAAAACTATCAGTGCTGCTGCATTTAATATATAATGAATTGTGTTGCGTTGAACAGATCGTTGATGAATGATTTTGATTTAGACAGAAAAAGATTGGAAGATTAGACGATCATAACACAAACCAACTCAACGAGCTCGCAACATACGACACGCACCCCTACATTACTTTACTCCCTTGCTCAGCTCTGATTTAACAGACCCTTCAACCAATAACATGATATTCAGTACAACCACCACTAACTACTAGTTTCAAAAATACATCCTAAATACGGGTACATTTCATCAATTTTCTACTAAAAAGATGTTACTGAGTCTTCAGTATATTTCCATTCCATGCAACGTGCATTTCTAGCCCACTCAGACACCTGGCAATTCTAATGATGAAACATCTAGCCTAGCCTACTATTTAAAAACAAAGATATGGTTCTTCTACACATAGTTTGATATAACAATTAACAACACATTAAAATATGTAGTACGTATCTACTCGATTATAGGCTGCCCTCGAGTAATGGCCGCACCCCTATTTTTACTACTCAAATTTGCAAGAGTATCGGTAGGATATTTATTTTTATTTATTTATTTTATTTATTTATTTAACGTCTATCCTATTCAGTAAAAAAACTGATTCACAAAGGAGGACACCTATAATACTATTGACAAATTGCTCCGCATATTGGCCGCACCCCACCTTTAAAACTTGATATTTTAAAATATAACCGAGGCCTACATTCGCATGAATACAGTAGTACCGTGTCTACACTTAGCTCCAATTATATTACCAGTGTTCTACGCAGGCTGGAGCGCGGGAAGAAAACTCAACCAGCGTCCGTGGACATGGGGAAACTTTACTCGCTTACAAAACTAGTAGAGAAATAAAATACAGGACTTGCAAAACTCACATAGCCACATAGCTAAATAGTAGTTACAAGTGGATAAAAACTGTGTAGGTGTAAACAAATAAAAACTAAGAGATATCCTAGAAATCTAACTGATCTCTTGGGGCCAGAAGTTTAGGTCACACCTCTTCAGTAAATGCATCGTGACTTTACTTACACAGTAGGCCTACATCTTCATAACCAAACCATCATCTTTACCACGCACCACTTTCAAGAATTCCAGCGGTCGTCACCTAGCCTTAAACGAGACAGCATTTTGACTGCGCGACTAGCATAAAGAATGTTTCCGACTGGCAATGCGTTGTGTAAACATGCGTATCATGAATTCAAAACAACTAACATTTGTGCATTTACTTTTTAAAATACAAGAATGTAAAGATTTGAACCTACGCTTTAGTTTTTTTTTTGTGGTGCTAGTCTACTGCACAGATGGAAACATTTTGTGATGACGGGTGGATATAAATAGGGTATACAGTAAAATTATTTTCCAAACCCAACGAATATTAATTTACATGACACCAAAAAGAAGTCACGTTGTCTCCATGCATTACCGGCTAGTACAATAAATGGACGGTAACACAGGGCAATGCCAGCAGCAATCACAGCTGGTCCCCAAAGATTCGACTTGTATATGAGATTCGCAGTTGTTTGTTTCCAAACACAAACATAATAAAACTTAAGATGCTACACAGTCGTGGGAGTATTAAAAGTAAAACAAGCTACCAGTTAAGTACCTACGGATGGTTATACTGATAGATCAATGTCAGGGAGAGAGTTACCTGCGCGCCGCGCGTAACCCTAATGCACAGTCGGTTCAGCGGCTACTTGTCGTACGGTGTTACAGGTGGTTGGTGCACAGGTGCCGGAGCAGGAGCAGGATACCGACGACAGCGACCGTGAGGTTGGCTGCGCGGAGCGAAGCCGCGAGGTTGTAGATCGGACAGTACGGACACTGGCTGCTGCCGCACACCTCGCAAATGTTCAGTACGTACGTTGACATCGAGTCGAATATAGTCTCGTTGAAACGCTCTGAAACAGACGAGCACAATACTGCATCAAGCGCTAACGTACGAGGTTAAACCTAACTATATTATTAACCTAGCTCCCTCCTAGTTCTAACTAGCAAGAATTTTGTATTTTTGTCCATAGAAAGTAGGGATAACAGAACACAGATGAATCAACTAATTAAATCCAGGTCGATTCGTACTTGACAGTTTGTGCACTGTGTTTTTGGGCGTGGCAGTGCGGTGAACGTGTCCTATTCCTCTCTCCTTGCCAAATGTCAATTGCACACAACCGCAGGCGGTACAATTCACAGAGAACACAACGTTGCACAATACATTGTTCCGTGACGTGCGAAGGGCGGGAGACATCATCACGTGATCCTCAAAAATAGACCATCAAAATAATGCTGCATACAATTTTTTTCTTGAGAATAGATTCCTAGGTCACAATGATTGAATCCGATTTTTTACATCGGTGTCATCCCTAATAGAAAGCCTATCCAAACAATGATTTTCATTTCTAGATTATCTAATCTGTAATCCGAACACTCACCTGGTGCGTAGTAGTCGTAAACTCGTACGGCCATGTAGCGGGACATGTTTGCCACTGGGTACCACCGCTCGATGGTGAAGTTGATGCACGTGTCTTTCTCATCCAGCTGCGACAGAACAAACAAGAATATCAAGTGATATGGCTTACAAAGTGTACTCAACAGCAACAGCTAACATGCAGGCTAGGGATGTGCGAACCCACTATTTTTACTTCGAACTCGAACTTTCCCAGTTTAAAAAAAACGAACTTCGAACTTAACAAAAATTTTGAACTGTATCGAACTCGAACCCAACTTAAAGGTATATCAAACCGTCATAATAGGTAAAAAAGTGATAAGTCTGGACCGGCACTCCACCAAGAAAGTATGTAACTTCTGGACCGGCGCCTCCACTATCCATTTTTTGTTTTTAAATTTGTACCTGTAAACTGAGGAACTGAGAACCTATTTTTGACTTATCAAATAATATGTGACCGCACACTACTACAAATTAGTAAAAAAAAAATATTTTTTTTTGAACTTCAAACTTTTTTTTGAACTCGAACCGAACTCGAACTCAAAAAAGTTTGAGTTCGAATTTCGAACGTTCGCACATCCCTAATGCAGGCACCTGCAAGAATAGATTGAAGATCCATGAACAAGGCCAAGAAACACTCGTACTCACATAATCAAAGTAGAAGAGGACCTTCTGCTCTTGGAAACGAGCGCGCTGTAAGTTCCTGACTTGCTGCGAGCGGATGTACGCGTCCAGCTTCTGCTGCTGGATGATGTAGCCCGTCGGTATCGCAAAGTCCAGCACTGCCATGCCCGATCGTACGGACTCGTTCACGTTTGTCCACCTGTGAAGGGAAGGAAACTGTTTAAAGGATTGTGTGCATGTTTGACAAACAAATCTGAAATGAAACAAAGTTTTGCTTTCCCAGGTAGACCCTACACATGATGATGACAACATGCACGCAGAATTTACTTCTTGCGTGGTCCTACCACACGTTTGGTTATACGTTGCGTTTGTGTGTAGTTAGCTGATTTTTAGCACTTGGCCACCATCCGCCTGATGAGTCCAAGAAAGACGAAACACATTGTGGATTAAGAATAAGGTAACAAACATCTTTAAATTAGCTGCAGTTGTCATCAGCAAGTGAAATGTTTTGTTGCCTCCAGCCGTTCAGGCTGGATTTATGTTCTCTTTGCTTTTCCCAAGCTGGCAATCCTTCTCCAATCTAAACTAAACTAGCTGGTTGTAATAGGTACAATTAAGAAATAGGTGATTGGTGCAATAGACAATTTAAATGGTTCCTCGTAAGAAAACAAATGGATAAAAGTAACAAGCAAAGGTACAGTAGTAGGGAACGAAGCTAGATAATCAACAGATTATCAAAGGACATAAAAGTAAATCCCCTACAGCATTCAAATGTTTTTGGGTAGGTACCAAGTAGACAGGGAGGACCCTTTCAAAAACCGCTAGCCCCAATCGTCTGCCCCCCAGGGTCACCAACATATTCTGTACCAACCTTGTTGAAGGGTAATGTCAACCATAAACCAAACCAAACCATAAAGAATGAATATTAACTAGGGGTGTGCGAATATTCGAAATTTTCGAAGTATTCGAGAATAATTTACTATTCGTATTCGATTCGAAACTCGAATAGTAACTATTCGAATTTCCGAAGTATTCGAATTCCCGAAGTATTCGATTTGAAATTCCCGCTAGTATGCAGGAAACTACATTACCGATCGACGCACCCTATCGTCAACTCCGCACAACGTGTTTCAGCGGTCGTACCAACCAAACCAAGCTGTACCAACTTCGACAAACAACAGCATCTGATATCACCGTTGTCACGACGTCGTTGAACGTAAGAAATTACTCTGAAAACATGAGGCAAACCTCATCTTTCTTGCGAAAAAGTTCTAAACATGGTCTTTTCTCGGGTAAATGCTCATGTAAAAACCCGCATAGGGCTCTCGTGCTTACAGATTACGCAGAAGAAGAAGCGGCCTTGAGCCCGAAACGGACATAGGCCTAGCCTAGCCCTACCCGCTTCAAAGTCTACTAGGCGTAGGCCCTAGCCTACGGCAAAAAAAGTGCGATTTGGTACTTTTTCAACCCAAAAGGGAACGAAGGCCGAATGTATGCATTGCAAAAAAAATTAAAAACCCCCACAGGTCAGAACAACGAACATTGTTTTTAATTCCCTGTGCTTTGCACAATGCTAGGCCTAGGGCCTAGGCCCCTAGCCTACCTAGACCTAGGCCCTAGGCTAGCCTACTTAGGCCTAGACCCTAGGCCCAAGACTAGCCTACCTAGGCCAACCTGCCTAGGCCTAGTGCTAGGGGCTAGGCCTAGCCATTGAATTTCGCCAAGGCTAGCCTAGGGTAGAGCCTAGACCTAGGACCAAAGATCCTATTATTAATTAATAATATTAATAGCCATAATAAATAAATCTTAAAAACAACTAATGTTTATTTTTATGTGTGCGCACTGTTTTGACAACTATTCGGTATTCGACTTCGATATTCGACTTTTTTACTGTGTACTATTCGATCTTCGTATTCGAACTCAAAAATCACTATTCGCACACCCCTAATGTTAACCAAAGGTTGTGTCCGGTTTTTATCATATGAGATCCACGCACAGATGAAATGTGATGGATAGAGGGAAAACTAAATTAAATAATATATCAATAGCTACTGCCAACCTTAAAAAAACTTTAATAAAAAAAAATAAAAAATAAAGAAGCATTTTGAAGCATTTAAAGACCATGTGATTAAGCGTCTATATTGATCCCAACAAAACCTACCTCTGACAGCTATAGTAAGTGATGTGCGACTGATTGCGGCCGTGTAGTGAGGAACGCGCTCGCAAGGAGAACGATCGCATGGGAGGTTTGGTCTGGAACTTGGCTATGTCCACGTTGTACTGTACGGACATCTGGAGGATAGCGTAGCCGGCCCCCTTTTGGCTTGCACCTTTACCGTGCCCCAAGCTTCCGGTCTCTGTAAGAGCCGAGCATGAGTGAGCACTCATATCTCCGTCTTGCCCGCATTCATAATCACAATCAGGAGCAGACATTGGTGGAATTTTAATGAATAAATAGTCATTTAAAAAACAAAGTGTGGTTAGAGGATCTTGGACAATATCGGTAAATCAAGTGTCCAACTGGAATTGCTTGTGTATAAATTTTTTTCAAGTAATACCAAATTACTACATAAAATATAGGCCGCTGGTACATTTAATGATATCAAGTTCAAAAAGCGGACACTATAGTGGTCCCAACGAAAGAATGCAGTTGGTTCGAAATTGTTTTCCAAACATAACAACTTTGTCATTTCTATTCACGCTAGCTCAGCGTGGATCTTGAACACTGAGGAACTCTGTGATCTAGCACAGATAATTTTTGCTTGCGTTAGTAAAAGATATTTCTCTTTCATACACAAAGGCGACATTCCTTTTACCGCGCATTTATTCTACCCCCACCACTACCAAGCACCTGCATTCTTTTGTTGGAGCAAGTATACAAGTATTCTGCAACAAATCTAATTTAAACCCCCTGTGATTTCTCCTCCAACCCCTCCCTGTTGCCGCCCATCCCAATTCTTTATTTTACACCAACCCCAAACCAACAGCCAGCCTACTTTTTAGTTCATTCAATTCAAAACTAATTATTTGCATCCATTTGACTAATAGGGCCTTACATTATAGAGACTACCTCTTCACTCACTGAGGAAGTTAATATCAATCACTGTTGTATGGGAGTTGGGTTGTGTGAGCCTAGCTTGCTCGCCAACACTCACCTCTATCTTCTGCAGCTGTGCGATGTTGTTGGCGTTGACGTGGATGATCTTGGTCTGTCCCGGCAACGCAGTGGCCTCGATGGTCACCGTCAGCGAGGAGACGTCCCTCAGACGAGAGCTGTCCGTGTACTCTATAAGAGCCTTCATCGCAATCGCCGAGTCCTAGAACAAGAAATAGGAGGTCGTTGAGAGGGTGCAACAACTTGTCCATCTACTTTTTTAAATGTCGGGAAACTTTGACCAAAATAACGTGGACTAAAGCACACATTTTTAATTCACAAATCTTCAAAAAAATTACGAGATTGTAATAATTAATAGGCCTAATGACTTTTGAATTGAAATATTAAAATACTGAAATTTGGGTTCAAGGAGTCATATTTTACAATCAATTCAATGTTGAACTGCAGTGTTACTCTAAAATTATTGCTAAATGAAAAAAAAAAGTTTTCAGTGGACATTCTTGATCCATAGCCTTTAGTTTTGAGAGTATGAAATTTTAGAGAAACACAGTATTCTTTTAGATTGCAAACCTTGATATTCTTCAAGAAATGCAGTGACTATGTGCAATAAGTTCAGCTGAATTCATAGCAACCTACACTGGTAAAAGACACAAACATATTTATTTAGCACTTTCCAACTTTTAGCAGTCTGTGTGTGGATTAATGACAGACTATCAAGTAACCTAATACTAGGCCTAGAGGACTGACCTGGGTCGACGCCCACCCCCCGTCCGTCAGCCGCTGTGCGTTGAGCCACTTGACGATGGAGTCGGTCATCACCTCTTGCCGCTTGACGTACACAAGAAGTGCGTAGGCCGTCGTCTCGATGTTGATTGCGTCGTACTTGTAGGGCAGCCGCGGCAACAGGAACGGCTTCTGGTTCTCTTGCTTGGTCGGGGGTGAGGGGACGTGCTCCTTGCCCCAGTACATCAGGCCATCTAAACACAACACAACACGTCATGTCCGGGGCTAACCTGCATTAATTGTGCCGTTTGATAACTATCACGAAAACTCTGAAGAGTTAAAATATTTAACATGGAAAATCTGTCCTAAAACATACAATACACAATCAACAATGTTACCCAACTACCATTGCACAACTTTGTTCATACCGACACTGATTAACAATTTTTTTCTCCTGATTTTGGTGAATTTGTTTGCAAAAATTGTCTGAAGAAAAGAAAAAAAGCGACAATGTCAGGAGAACTTCATAAATAGTGACTGTTACCTGCAAGTCTACTATTGTCTTAATTAGGGCCTACATCGAATAATCGGAAACCGGTTTGAAACCGGTTTCGTGGGAAATCGGTTTTTTATTTCGTAAACCGGTTTTTTCGAAAATTCAAAAATCACGTTTTTTTCATTTCGCCGCGTTTTTTCATGCAACACAGTTGTCACATTTTATGCTGAAGGTTAATCTAAACATGCGCTTTCTCACTTCTTTTGTGCTTGGCGGCGATTTTTCTTTCGAATTACAATGTCCTTTGTTCATGCCGCCAACTTGTGGCAGTGTGTTGAGTATGCCCCCTCCCCCCCCCCCCCCCCCCCACCCACCCCCAACCCATTTGTCTTAACCACTCGCGATCTCCAGAGATTATACTGCGTAAATAATAACCATAACAATTCTTATGTTTTCAATCTGCTAGATGTCAATTAAAGCTGTCACCAGTGGTAATAACTGAAATTAATCACATGGGAATAGAGATACTGCATAGGCTAGCCTTTCCTTATCTTGTTTACTCTCCAGTATTCGGGCCCCAGCCCCGCCCCCGCGCGCAACGCATTGTGACCTTGACTAGACTGTGACAAGATAATATAAAGCAGATGCAAGGAATCGCGAGTATTATCTTAATGACCTGCAGCTGTTCCTCTTTCGTGATTATGAAATACTACTTCATCACACGTCATTGTTTATGGGACAGCATTACGTCTTGGATTACGATAACTGATGAGTGCTTGTCTTAAGAGCTGTTAAGTGCAGTGGCGGGGGGGGGGGGGGATATACACACAAAATCTTGCGGAGCAAAAACCGGTTTTTAACCGGTTTCTTAAACGATTATCCGTTCGTAAAAATACTATTCGGTGTAGGCCCTAGTCTTAATGATTACCTTACAGATACAATCACAAAAATTTGCTGTTATACTTAGAGATAAGACTTTATAGCATTAATTTTTTTTAAATTTAGCATTAATTATTTGAAATTTAGCATTTATAGCATTAATTATTTGGAAACTAGCGAATTTTTAGCGAACTATCACAAATGGAATTTTCGGGATTCAAACGGTCAAATCGAAGGATTGGGACTAAAATTGATGTACACTGTATGAATGGAGTATTTTGCAAGTTTTTCATGAAGTTTGAGAGTGTAATTAGCTAATCTGACCAAAAAAATATTGGGCTTGAAACAAAAACACGCATACGGCTAGCACTCTTTGTTAACAACATGAACCTTGCAAATTACCACCATAGACAAGTTTTTCAGATGTAGATATTTATTTTTTACAGCAGAACTGCATGTCGGTGGGATTAGTATGAAACACATTTTACAGCAGAACTGCATGTCGGTGGGGTTAGTATGAAACACTTAAGCAAATCTTTAGTCTTCTACTACTACTACTACTGGTTGAAGGATAGCATTGCACAAGTTTCAATGGTTGAAGTCTTCATTCTTGTGCGTCTGTCGGTTAGAATCAAATTGTAACGACTGAAGAACCTTTCGGCGTCTACACTATTAACAGGAGCCCAGATAGTTTGTAGAGCTGGCACCGCAAACTCCGGTTTTGTAACCTTCATGGCCATCAAGTTTTGGATTACATCGATGTTTTGGTCGTCTCGAACCATGTTAGAAAGTTGCTTGTAAAAATGAAGGTACCCCTCTAAAAAGGAATCCTCATCAACTTCTGAAAAAGCTGGTAACTTTGGCAGACAGCTTTTTATTGATTGTATGTTTGGGGTTAATGACTGGGCAGCAATTGAAGGGTTAAACAGTTGACCAGCTGCTTTGTACAAGTTGTTTGTTGTGCCAGGAGCCATGTGGGTTGCTAGCTTGCACCCACTTTTTTGTGCGCATTGACGCAACACATTTCTCAGTGTTTCCTTCTCAATAACACTCTTTATTGAAGTCACGGCAGCATTTGTACGTTGCTGGAAGTGGCCATCAGCAAGCCGCTTTAGCAAAGCCGCAAGCTGTTCCAACTCGTCCCACAGAAGATGGGCATATGGGAACTTTGAACCCTCAAGAACGTTGATGAGTTCCACAAACTTTTCGCATGACTCTGCAACAAACTTCATCTGAAGTAAGAGTGCGCGCTTGGATGCAGGGTCAGCAAATTGCTCTAGCAGGTACTCGGCACTGGCGTTCTTCGATTCATACTGTTCCACAAAATCCATGAGTGCAACAGTGTACTTGTCTAGGTACATCACTGACCGGGACCATGAATTCCATCGGGTAACCACTGGATTTGGAAACAGCACTGCTGGAGGGTGGGGTACTCCTCTTCAAGGAATTTTATATATGCACTCTTCATCTTTCTTGCATTCAGAAAAGCCATCTTGGTTTTCACGACGAACAGATTGAGCTGGGAGAGCTCTTTCATGAAGATCTCGCCTACAAGGTTGACTTTATGTGCAAAACACTGGTAGTGCAATAAATGCTCTCCAAGTAATGTGTTGATTGCATTGTAGCAAGTCGTCATATATCTTGCGGAGTCAGACACTACACCGAGAACATTGTGGTACTCTACACCATATGACGCGAGACTCTCATTAATTGCTTGGCAGCACGTTGAACCAGTTGCATTGTCCAAGAATGTGCAACTAGCTAAAAACACTTCTTGCGTCGCTGTCGGAGTCATCGTCCGAAACAAAATGGCCAGCACACACCGACCCCTGCAGTCGGATGTTTCGTCGACGACTACCACTATTTTCTTGTCTTTGATGCTTTCTCGAAGATCATTCTTTCATCTCGTCAGCAATTGGCTGCATGTAGTCTCGCCGTAGTGCATCTGCCGTCGGCAGATCTCCAGAACCCGGAATGTACCTGAAACACACAAAACAACACACACCTGTTAAAATAACATTTTTTTTTTCTAGGCCTACCTAGCCTAGGCTTCAGTACAAGTCTAGGCTCCCACAGATTTAGCTAGGCTTGAAATTACAACCTCCAAGCAGGGGTCTCTAGGGCCTAGGCCTAGCTCTAAAATTAAGCACAAGCCTAGGCCTTGAGCCCCAAATACACAAGGGCCTAGGCCTAGGCCTAGAAGTTAAGAAATGAACTCTCCCAATCATGGACTAGGCTAAGCCTGGGCTAGGACTGCAGGCTAATTGAAGGCAAATGCCAAGGCACATTAATATTTTAGGCCTAGGTAGGCTAGGGCTAACTACTGAAGGCCTAGGCCTACCTACCTAGCCTAGGGCCTAGGCCTAGGCTTCAGTACAAGTCCAGGCTCCCATAGATTTAGCTAGGCTTGAAATTACAACCTCCAAGCATGAGCCTAGGGCTATATCTAGGATTCAGCACAAGCCTACTAGGCCTTGAGCCCAAATACACTTGAGGGCCTACTAGGCCTAAAGCCTACTAGGCCTAAAGCCTACTAGGCCTAGGGCCTACTAGGCCTAGGCTAGCCCTAGAAGTTAAGAAATCTCCCAAGCATAGGCCTAGGCTAGGGCCTAGCCTAGGACTGCAGGCTAACTGTAGGCAAATGCCAAGGAACATTAATTTTAGGGCTAGGTTGGGCTAGGCCTAGGCTAGCCCCTAGCTGGTTATTCAATGCCCTAGGCCTAGCCTAGGCCTAGGCTAGCCTAGCTACTGAAGGTTAAAACGAGACTAGGGTAGGGCCTACTAAGGCCTACTTACGTTTGAAAATATTCTCGGACTGCAGGATGGTCCAACTTGTTCAGAGGTATATTAGATTTCAAACACATCTTCACAGTTGCGTCGATGAACGTCACTTTTTCCAACTTTGCTTTCTTTTGCTTTTCCGCAAGCAATGCAATAGAAGACTGTCGTTTCGGCGTTTTACCTTCCGCTGCCCTTTTGATGGAAGTCCTCCTTTTTCTTCACGTGACCAGCGCCAATAATATGTTTGTTAAGGGTATCTTTTTTCTCCCAGTCTAGCCTACAGTTACAAATACCACACATGAGAATGTTGGAGTCACTAACGAAGAACTTATCATCTTTAAAACACGCTGCTCTCTGCTGAATCGTAATTGACTTTGTGCGTCCCATTCTGTTTACTTATCGAAACAACAACACACGATGCAATGCTAGGTGTAGGCTGCCAAGTGTAAGCTGCTAGCGTCACCGTGACGCGTCACGTCAATACAAACAGCGCTCGTGATTGGCGCTCGGGCGCGGCAGGGAGCCAATGGCTAGCAAGGACTCTGGTCGCTTGGCGAATGTGGGCGGAGCGACTACTCGTCGCTGCATTCAGGGTCTACGTCACGATAGTGCCACGAAAATCAAAACAACTTTTTCGGAATTTCCCGTTTTTGACGACGCAATTTTGGAAAATCGCTCTCAAACTGGAATTTTAGGATAATTCGCGCTTATTTCGCGAATTAGCAATTATTCGCCACAAAAGCAGTTTTTCGCATTAATTCGCGAAATAGAAAACTATTTTAAATGCTCCCAAAGACCATGAAACGTCGAGAAAAATAAAAAAATCGCGTTTTTAAGCAATTTTTATTTTTTTCGCGTTTTTCGTTAATACGAAAATAACGTATCTCTAGTTATACTTGATATTATTGATGACTGCTTAAATGAACCTTATTACTTTTCTTTAATAAATATTTACAATTTGTTACATATTATTTTGAGTTTCTAATTAATGACATATTTTTATTGTCTTAACTTACTTAATATTTTAAACATGAGTTTGTAGGCCTATTAGCTGAAAGGCCACGTACACTATAAATTGTGTTATTGTATTATATGAAATGTAGGCCTACATGTCCTAGCAAAATTTAAATTTAAATTACAACAAAAAAAGGATATTTTAATCCCTCAACTCTTTCGGATCAATTAATTCTAAACATAGTATTAGATCATCATGAGTACTTACCCTCGTTGCGCGCGTGCCTGGCCAAGATACCGAACGCCATCTCGGAGGTGGAGGCCTTTGCCAGCATGAGTGCGTACGCGACCAGCGCCACCTGGTACGGTTCACCCTTCTCGTCCAGCAGCCTCAGGTTGCGCTCGAGCCATAAGATCGCGCGAGTCTGAGCCTGAGAGACGCGAGAGCCGAGGTTCTGCAACACAACGTTCAGTTAAGTACCTAGTGTACACCTTAATAGCAAACACTGCAATGGGAACAGCTTCGCTATTATACAGTCTAGTCAGGTAGAGTCCAACGATTTCAAGGAAGTTCCACCCAGACTCACCGCCGCGCCACCAGCGCCAGTCCTACCAACTCATTTTTTATATTTCAGTGCAGACGGACGATAATTATCCTATGGCTGGCAACACTGACTAATACTTGGTTCCAGTTCCAGCCCATTGCGCCAAGTTTTTTATTCGCCACCTCCGCCTGTGTATAATTCGGGGAGTAGACCATATTAGAAGCAAAGCTATTCCAATTCCAGTATTTGTTTATAGTTTCCATAAATATCCACATAAAAATAATAGCAAATAGGGCTGCAGTATTTATTGGCTTTCTAGCTTTGCAAGAATTTAAAAGGGACTGTAAGAAAACTTACAATTGGGCTTTGCACTACCACTTTCTCACACTTGCAGCACCACCTTAGTATAAGCCCAGACTAGATGATCCACACGGCCGTGCTCAAAGAACTACGCGGAGTGAGCCATTCAGTCACGGCCTATTATGTTGATGATTCGTAGCAGATAGGGCTGATAATACGGTGGTGCAACCAGCGAAAAGCTTTGTCGGCAAAGCCCAATTGAAGAGCTAGCGTTGGTAAAATAGGCACCTGCTTTACACGTATCCCTTGGGCTCCCTACAATACATACCCCGTGAGATCCTTGACGGTGACTAGTGTGATGAGACAGTGCGCCGTGAGCGATATGTTCCGGAAGCGCACAGGGTTGTTGACAAACGGATGGCTCGCGTTGTTGACGATCTGAAGGTTGGAGTCGTTGACCTTGCGGTCGGGCAGCCAGGTGACCTCGTAGAACGACCCCTCGTCAGTCTGGTGGTCAAGCACGTAGGCCACGGCCTTGGATATCACCTGGGGGTCGATGTAGATGTAGTTCTCCCACTCGTAGAAGCTCGCCTCTTGGAAGACGCGAGCGCAGTACGCGGTCAGCCACACGCTCGACGAAGACTGGTTCCTGCAACACAATCAATTGTGTTAGCCATGAGGATATATCACTCGGTGGTGGACAAGCTAAATATCTCCTATAACATCGTTTAAACTGAAAACATGAATAAACATGTTTCAGTGAGGGGAAAGGTACAAAAGTACAACAGCTTACCTTAAAACGTTAGGTAGGTCGCACAGACAAAAATAGATGAATATACACGTTGCCGATACGTTTCGACCAACAAGTGGTCTTTATTACTCAAGAGTGAGTAGTTACTCATTGTGCTATTTTATCATCTACAATGAAGGTATGACTAACAGTAGTAAAAGTATAGGCCTATATGAAATATCTAGTTGAGCACGGTCAAATCCGTCAAGTTAGTATCAAAGCGTAATGCTCACCAGTCACTGCGGAACAAGCTGAAAGATCCGTCCTTGTTCATGAAAGACAGCTGACG
This sequence comes from Sweltsa coloradensis, assembly GCA_024449915.1. Classification (NCBI taxonomy): domain Eukaryota; kingdom Metazoa; phylum Arthropoda; class Insecta; order Plecoptera; family Chloroperlidae; genus Sweltsa; species Sweltsa coloradensis. The sequence goes on along the minus strand of JAMZAV010003257.1, from coordinate 28,833 downwards.
TTGATAGCCGATGTTCAGGTGGTAGAAGGATTGCTTCTCCAACGTACGATTGCGCTGGTTGATGAGTCGCATGTACATAGTCGTGTACAGAGTGGCTGCAAAGCTGAACATAGTTTGCTCAGCACAATCCTGAAAACCACATGAAATGTCAGGTATAGAATAAATCAAGATACGCCCTACCCCCTACTGTACTTTACTTAGTAGAATAGTAGCCTACGTAGCAAGTAGGTCTGTACAAAATATGGACTGAATTAAGTGATTGAGAAAGCGTATTTAAATCAATATCATGTGTTTGGCCTAGGCGTAATCACTCAGTTTCCTACCACAAATTCTATTGCACACACGATTGCAGATGCTTAAATATTTTGTGATTTGTGCAGACTTATGTTCGTCCCAGTAGACTGTTGTTATTTAGTAGACCTAGGGCCTATACACTAGACAATAACATTCTTAGAACCCTATTTACGCAATTATAAAGGCTACTTTTTAATGCAATGGTACTCAATAGGCATTCTATTGAGATACTATGAGATAATTCTGCAGTTGAATATGATTTGTTCATTGTTGACTCAACTCAACTATTATGTGCGGCCAAAAAGATTAGCAAAGTACTTTAAAAATTTGAGTGGCAAAAAGTGGAGTGTGTATTACACGATAGAGGTCTTTATTTGCATAAATACAATATTTATCAGATTCTATGTAAATTACTAGACAGTCACACGGTACTTACCATGGGTAGGTGGAGCAGAGAAGACGCGTTGACGGGCATGGTCGGGAAGATGGGTCCCACGACGTCACCAACCACGGAGACGAACGCTCTGTTAGAGCCGTACACGTAGTAGCGATCCTCTTCGTACGGGATGATGGGCGTCTCCGTCACGTTCACGTGGAGGTATTGGAACACGAACGCCCTGTTGCTAAGATCGAGCAGCATGGACTGATGCCGGTACTGCGGGAGACCGTCGGCCTAACAGACAAAGAAAGAGATATGTAGCGCCGTGACATAGGAGGTACCCTGTACTTTGTAAAAGTACAAAAGTTTTTAATGTTCAAAGTGTGGAAAAGGCCAACCGGCTGGTTAAGTTTAAATTGGAGAAGGGTTAACAGGTTAAGAAAGAATAGAGAACATAAAGCCGAGCCTGAAGGGCTGGGGGCAACAAAACTTTTCACCTGCTGATGACAACTGAGGCTAATTTAAAGTAGATTGTTACCTTAATCCACGACGCGTCTGGACGAAACAAACAAATTTAAACTAGCTGTAGTCAACATCAGCAGGTGAAAAGTTTTGTCGTCCCCAGCCCTTCAGGCTGGGCTTTATGTTCCCAAAAAAAGTTTCTAATGAGGTTATTTGGAGTAATAAATATTCATAATAATATTCATTATAATAATTCATAATAATAATAAATATGCAAAGTTGCAGTCTGACAACTTTTAACAAATTGTTGTGTTACAAATTGCAAATAGTATTTGACCTACCAGATAAAAAGTAAAATAAATATGGGCCAACACAAAGAACAAAATCACAAAATGTTGCACTCTGCAAAATAAAAGCTAGGGATGTGCGAGTAGTGCATTTTGACCTCGAGTCGAGTATCGAGTCGAGTATTAAATACTCACGAGTATCGAGTCGAGTCGAGTCGAGTAGTTATGAACTATGGTAATTTCTAATTTCTAAACCAGGCAATATAATAATGCATGCCCAAGATATACTCGATTTCGGAATCGTCTTTTCTTTTCTAAACATATTCGGGCATATCTAGAAGAGAAAAGGTGATGTAGAATACTGATTGCTAGGGCTGTGCAAGCAGCGATTTTAAAATTTGAGCAAGATCGAGCAGAAATGAGAATTCCTGCTTGAATTTCGAGCGAGATTGAGCAAAATTCGAGATCGAGCAAGATCAAACAAATATCGAGATTGAGATCAACATAATAATAAGTAAAATGTTTTAAAAATCACCTCATTAGGCCTAGCCTAGGCCCTACCTGAAAGCTAAAAAACGAGGCATTTTGGAAAAGCCATCTCCAGAAGTAGGCCTAGGCCCTAGGCCCTAGCTAGGCCACAGAGCTCAGTGGCCTAGGTTCCCTGGCTTATCTCGCACAATAATAACATTGCAAGTAGTAAATACAGCGCATTCTTGTCATTAATGTCCAGGGATTCTTCTGATGTATTTTTAATCATGTGGGGAAAACGTTTTAGGAGAAAGCCTAGGGTCTAGGTAGGCCTAGATCTATGGCCTAGGCTTGCCTAACCAACCAACAAGCAACATCACTTTCCGACGAAAAATCATAATAAGATCGATCAAATTAAGCGGCAATGCAACTTTCATAGTCAAACCTGAAGACAACACATCAAAATCAACATTAATAATTAGGGCTGTGCGGGTACCCGAAAAACGGGTAATTTTCGGGTAGGTAAAATTACCCGACCTCGGGTCGGGCCGTCAATTCCTACCCGAAAAAGTCGGGTCGGGTAGAAGTAATAAAGAAACACGCCAATCTGCTCCTTTTAAACCTCCCGCTCACACGCCAAACGAACAGCTGACGTCGGAGCGGACCAATCGCTACGACGTGGGTCCGGCTATGCTATGATGCTGTCCTTGGCTCTTCCCGTCTTCCGGCGCTGTCCCCGCTGGAGTAATAGGCCCTAGGCCCCTACTGACCGTCATTACTCGTCTTCTGGTTATTCAACGCTAATAACGGCATAAAGCAAGTTGAATATTACGTACGTAGGCGAATGGTGAAAAAGAAACAACGCTAATAAACATCGTCTAATGCCTAGGCGGCAGGCCTAGAAGTCCGATCTAGTGCGCATCGTTGCGCGCAGCAGAGCGTTGGGCGGAGTCAGACCGAAAGGCTCGTGCAAACGCGCAATTTCGTCAGATGCATGGCTGGTACAAACGCATGATTTCGTCGGCCGGAAGAGAAAAATACGCGATCGCATCGGTTTTTCTTGGGGTTGGGTCGGAAATATTAGAAACGATCGTTACGATATTATTTCCGAGAATAACGAACGATTGATGCAGGAAAACGATAATAGCGGGTTTCACTGTACTAGGCCTAGGCCTAGGCCTACTCAAGCAAAGTTCATAAGACGCCGATTTGGAAGTACTTCGTGTCAACACAGCCCAGAGTGGCTACCTGCAACCAATGCAATGTTTTCTAGGATTTTTTTTTTTTTAAATGAATTCACAAATAAAAAAAAAATTCACTACCCGAGCCAGACCCGAGCCTACTTCAATTACCCGAGCCCGAGGGTACTTTCAATTACCCGACCCGAGCCCGACCCGAGTTTCAAAAACCACTACCCGCACATCCCTATTAATAATGGTTTCTTATGATCTGAAACTGTTAAAAAAATACGCGTCTTGGTTAGGTTGGCCTAGGCCTAGGCTTGCGGGATGCTACACTTGGACTTGGACCGTCAACATTGTCTATATTCTCCGTGATATGTTGTTCACTTGGTTCTATCACTATCAAAAACGATGCATTTATACAATTACGCCGATTTAAACTGTGAAGTGACGCCGTGACAACAGCGTGAAAATCGTAAAAACAAGCAAGCAAGTATTGAAAATGGCGTCGATACTAGCTCGTCATCATAGCAAAATTCGACCTGTCGATTTAACAATCGATTCTTACGCGATTTTGATGGTGGCGCTACCTGTTGGATAAATCTGAACCTTTTGTAGTCGGCGGCTCAGTCGACAAAAACTACTCGACTCGATTTTCGTAAAGTACTCGAACCACTCGAGTCGAGTTGCAACTACTCGACTCGACTCGAATTTTCGAGTACTCGCACATCCCTAATAAAAGCATTGTGCTGGGAAGATGTGGAAGAGATACGATCGTGGGAGATAGAAAGAAGTGGAAAAGTTAAGGTACCCTACGAGAAGCAGGTAACGACAATGAATGTAGCCTTACCTGCACATGTAGCGTCCTCGTGACCGTGTCTCTGCCTATCAGCGTAGAGGCGTACACAGTGACGTCCACGTCTCCCAGACGAGTGGGCACCACAGGGACGTACACAACCGCAGCATCCTGTGACGCGATGTAGATGAAGAACTGATGCTCTCCGTGCGACGTGCGAGGGTTGTAAGAGCGCACCTACAACAATACACGTACGTACAACTAACATGATTTCAGAAGAATTTATTTTATGATTAATAAACAAAAACAGAAAATGATGTTCAAACTTCAAAACATGCATATTTCATCTTGATACACATTCTTTTCTTGAAAACTACTTGTTAAGCATAATCAAATTTTAAATAATTAATGTAGACCTATTGGCCAAGCCCACATTAGCAATTTACAATTCTTGTCCAATGACATTTTACGATAAATTTGAAAAATAATCAATTTCAGCAATAATCGCCACATTTAACGCTGTCACAAAAATTAGAAAACATACAATCTGACTTCTGAAGCCAATCAAAAGTTTGTCGAGAAAGTTCCAAAAGAATTTGATTGTCCACGTTTAGTATTGACTAGGTATTCGGCGATCAACACAATTACAGGACCCTAAATCTAGTAACAGATAAGAGCAGGTTTCCTTACGATTCCGTCCATCTCGACGTGCACAAACTTGTAGTCGGGCGAGCCGGCCAACACGACGGTCGCCTCCATCGCAGACATCATGTAGTTGAACACCGTCACACGGATACCAACTTGCTCGCCTTGCCGACAGATGGACGGCATTTCCACGTTGATGAAGAAGGGCAGCACGCCAACATACTGAAAACATATTGTTGTTAGTTTTCTATAAACTGCTCAAAATTAGATTTTGGAATTCGTCCGAATTGAATATGAAACTGGTAGCCTATATAAAACATTTTTTTCTCTCTATATATTGAATAATTTGTCTCACAAAATTAAATACTGTTGAAAATTGACATGAAGACAATAAGGACAGAAGCAGTTTGCCATTTGGAAATTAAGGATGTGGATTTGACTTTTTTGTTCATATTGGACGTTAAATTCTTAAGTTAACAAGTTCTATTAAAAAAGTCCAAATTTTTTAATCACAAACTTGATAGAATAACAATAAACAAAGGAGCCCTCTCACCTCAATGGCGTTCCTGAGCATGCCGAAGCCGAGCGTGGGACTCATGCTGAACGCAGACACCATCCAGTGCGCGGGCCGCTCCGGCACCGCCACCTCGAAGATGAACCGTCCGTGAGCTCCGATGTTGATGTCCCTCCACAGCCAGACGTTGTCGTACTGGCGCTGGATGCGGCTGAACCGGAACTTGCGGAAGTTCAACAAGTCGGTGGTGTTGTGCTTCACGCCTGCAAACATTCACACGTTTCATGCTAAACTAAATCACTGATCCAGGACTATAATATAGCTCTCACATAGCTTAAGGTTTCAGGTCAGATTTAGTTTTTAATCATAGTCTATAGATCCTGAATATAAGCCTACCCTTTTTACACAGTCCTATATGCATAATATAATAATAATCATCATAACTCAGTTCCAACTAGTATGTCGGGTTGAAGTGGGTTTTCCACCATTATCAAGGGCCCATTAAGAGTCGGAAGCAGGGCCGAGCGCTTTCAAATTTTGGCGGTGATTTACCTAAACTAAATCGTCCGCTATCGGTAGCTCTGCAATACAGTGCGTTTTCCCTCCCCTTGGGTCCTAGGCTACCCGCTTACCAGCCACGTTTCAAACCACGAGATATTTTTGGTGGCGAGTTGGATGATTTCATGCGACTGACTCCCAAACATCCGAAGTTTTAATGACAAAATAAATAATTATAATGTACATCTTGTGAAAAGAGACGTCAATTACACTCTAGAAATATCAAACAGAACGTTTTATAACTACTAGGAAAAACGCTCAAGTCCCGCCGCGTTGATGGAGAGTTTTTTTTTTTAAAGTTTTAGTCTGCGGGGGATATCTTTACTTTTGCGAGTGCTTTGTTGCGCTTCCAACGCATTGTGGGTGATTGTTGTCAAGTTTCTATTGTTACTTGTCAATTTGTTATTATTTACCGTTAAAGACTTATATTAAAAGCTTTATTTCTATGGATTCGGGGTAACTTTGTCAACTTTTTCTTTCAAAAGGTACTTTATCACCATAACCTTAATGTCCATGTATAATATGAACGTTGTAGCCCCACCCGTTTGGTCAGAATTGGCCCAAATGACACGAAAATATCGCATACAAATCAAAAACTTATATTTAAAAGTTTTACTTCTATGAATTCCGGCTAACTTTTTCAACTTTTTCTTTCAAAAGGTACTACATCACCATAACCTTAATGTCCATGATAATATGAACGTTGAAAACCCCACCCGTTTGGTCAAATGGGCCCAAATGTCACGAAAATACGCACTAAAAATCGAAAAAAATCGTAAAAAGTACGATATTCATGAGAAATATTTCTTCGATTGTAACCCAAAAACAATACCCCTTTAAGTTCAGAGATTTGGAGGTCCCCTCAAATTTTTCATCAAGATGGGATATGCCTTTGCCTGGTAGAGAGTTAACAAACGGGACAGGAAAAAAAAAAAAAAAAAAAAAAAAAAAAAAAAAAAAAAAAAAAAAAACACCCGAGCTAAATTTTTTGGGGGGTCAGTGAAATTGAAGTCTTCGCTTCGCTCATCCAATTAAAAGTGTCCTAATAGTCATGACAAATGTTTACGCTTATCGCAAGTTATCGTGCATCTGTATAAATATCACTCTAGACCGCACGTTTACCGTGGTCATTGTTGGCCGAGTGGTTAGGGCTCTTGTTTTGCATGCGAGAGGACGTCGGTTCGAGCCCCGTTTAGGAAAACTTTTTTACTTTTTTTACTCATTCCATTATGTTGTTCACTTATAATTTTGTGACGGAAACAATTTTTATAACTTTCCAGTGAAAATTACTCTAATGGCGAAGGCTTTCTCGATCCGGCAGCGGCAATGGGCAAGTTTGAAAATTTGACCCCTACCGGCGGTAAAAACAAGATGACATTATACTTTTTAGAAAGCCTAATTCAAAATACATATCATAAACCGTATACGAAAAGAATCCGCCTTGTTCTACAATGCCGTTTGAGCGCCCCGCGACGCTTCCGCATGACGTTTCACCCTTTGACCCTTTGTTCTAAATCAATAACTTTGTACGATTTTTTAGAAACGAATCGACCGTTCCAGTGATTACCCACATTTACCATTAAAATAGTTTAGAGTATTAAATTGGTCTAAAACGCAAAAAATGTGACTTTTTATCAATTTTACTTTGATTTTCAATGCCAATTTACAAAAACGTTTGAAAACATATTGTTGGTTTATCAGTCTTAAAAACATGCTGTCACAGGGTTTTATAATACTTCAATGCACAGATAGTTATACGAAGTCGCTGAGATAGTGCATGACTTTGCGTTTGTTCGGGCCCGCCGCGCGTCTTTTTAATTTCCGCTGTCCGCAGAGTATACATTCACTGTGAGGTCCGGGGGCCAAACCGAACACATGTAACAGACAAATTGGCAATAAAACTTCAAACAAAATTTAAATATGTAATAATTTGAATCAATTACTTAAATTTTCTGACAACATGTCACGTCAAATATTAATTTATTATGTAGCACGTAGGCATGTTAAAGTGTGCATGACATTCTTGTATGGCTTCTACTGGAACGTAATCTAGGGCGACGGTCGTTCGCCCGCAGCCAAGCTAGGCGAGGGCTAACTCGACCCTTTTTTACTCCCACCCGAGTTGGGGGTTTTCAGCTATCTGCACACGCCGCCCCGAAAAATTTACAATCTTGAAACTCGGTGTATGACCTGATATGTGGTGTCATGATCTACAAAAAAAAAAATCAGCCGATCCGATAACCAGTTCTGTGTTAAAATTGCTTTAAAATCGACGAAAAACTTCCGGCTTGCTGGGTGGGTGGGTAACTAAAGTTTATCTATCCTTGAGATACAAAGTGACCATCCGCGCCGGCCCGCGGGCCCGGTCGTCCCGTCTATTGTCTGCATTTTTCCCTTTCCACCTTTTTGGCGTGACCGAACTTGGGAGCGACATGGGTTTTTTCTACCTGCCTCCACACATTCAAATCTATTGTGATGAAAATAATGTATTCAGCAAAAATTTTTTTTTAAAATTGCATGTATTTAAATGATGGTAAATGGTTGGCTTAGCGCTTGTCAACAGGCAAAGATCTTACTTCTTTTCTATGGGGAAACTAGGGAGAAGAATGAAATGCTTGGGCTCAACTTCTATATCCACAGCATTCACAGCCGAAAAACTTGAAGAGAGCTTGGTGCCGTTTTTTTTTTTACAATTTTTTTTTTTTGGGGGGTTTTTAAACTACCAAAAAATATTTGTGATTTTACCAAAACACGTTAAATATTAAAATTGTAATTAAAAGGGTAATTTTATTAATACTATGTTGGCCTATACCTGATTTTTTTTATCAATTAGTTAGTTTTGCTCATTAGTTAGTTAGTAGTTAGGCAATCAACTGGTGTCGAAAATAAGACAAAATAACCATGAAAACCGATATTATATAAAACTTTTTATTTTATTTTACGTTTAGCCCACATATAGCACCTAGATCGCGCTACAGATACTACGGGAACTAGCGGGAAGATCGCGGGACGTCCCGTGCGGAAAACTAGCGGGAAGATCGCAGGACGTCCCGTACGGGACCCGGTATCGGCCAGTAGGACACTTCTAGGCGGGGCCTACGGGACGTCCCGCAAGGGTCCCCGCCCGGGCAAGTGCGGGAAAAAGACTGCGGGAAGACTGCGGGAAAGCCCCAAAAATGTTTTTTGGGATATCATCTACTCCATGAAATTAATGTTCGATCATGTTATAACAATAATATGGAATCGAATTGGTGAATACTATTTGGGTAGGGGTATATAATACGATCCATCATAGTGCTATAAAAAGAATATTATCTTTTATTTATATCTAGGTGCCAGTTAGGGCGCCGCAGCCAAGCCGCGGTGCGCTATACAAATCAGGCACTTATACAGCAAGCAGATTTGAGGTGATTTTTTTTGATCTCATTTCTTTTGAGTGTGTAAGGTTTGGCTGTATTTTTACAAGTTTTTGTTATGTGTGGGATAACAAACACGCAAATTATCTCTAAAGCACGGAACAAACAACAATAAAAGTTGTGTACTGCTACAGTAGCATACAAACAGACGGACTTAAATTCCAAAGTAATTTACAGTGTGGCCACACTATTCAGTTTTAAAAATTCCATCAATGAAGCGCTCCCGTTTTAAAGAAATTATTATATTTGTGATGCAAGACTGCGATGCAGCTTGTTCCTGCATTTTTTTGCTGTCGATTGACAAAAGCAGTAACGAAATGTTCAATTGACCGAAAATATAACATAGCATTTATAAAAACTTTCACAGCTAAATCACCAAGACATTTGTTGATACCTACATGGCCGAATGGTAAAGTATGAGCGGTTTTGGCGCTTATATTATCTCACAATGTGCTCGTCGCGACAGCGGAAGTAAATAAGACGCGCAGCCGAACAAAGGGATGTCATGCACTATCTCGGCGACTTCGTATAATTACTGTGCATTTAAGTATTATAACACATGTGACAGCATGTTTAAGACTGATAAACCAACAATATGTTTTCAAACGTTCTCGTAAATTGGCATTGAATATCAAAGTAAAAATGATAAAAAGTCACATTTTGCGTTTGTGCACAAAACACTATAGTGACATATTTTTATTATATTTTGTTTCCCGAAAAAGTTCAAAACTTCCTAAATGAATATAAATTTGTATCATAAGACTTATATTATTTCTATTATGGTAAGTTATCAGATTTGTAAGGTAGCGTCAAAAATGTATAGGCCTAAACGATTTTTACGTTTTCACACACGAGCGCGACCGGCACCTCCACCAAAATCATTAATAATACTCGCAAACCCCTAGAGAAAATGAATTATCTTCTTGGAAGTGGAAGAACTTTTTCTTGTTTTTTACTATAAGTATTATCAGAGGGCATATTTTATAAAACATTATCTTTCCATGCACGGTATAGTTAAGAAAATACCAGGTCACTTTCCACTAAAATTTCAAACCGGTACAAAACGTAATTTTATTAGTTTCTTGGGGCACGGTACAAGTGTTATGAAACGGTACTGGTTTCCGGTCAAACCGGTGGTCACCTGATTTATTCTTCACTACATAATATCATGCGATAAAAAATAATGTCAACATAATTACTTATAGTTAATATTTCATGATACATCAAGCAAGCGGTGGATGCAGTGCTTTTCAAAACAGATTTCCTAAAACAAAAGCTACCTTCTTTTGTTTATTTTGTTAACAATCTGTACCTAGTCCCAAGATACAATGTTTTATTAAATTTGCTATGGTTACTGTCGTCATGTTACGAAAATTATATGAACATAAAAACAAAGTAAGTTTCACTGGTAAGGGTCACTGGTAGGGCTCGACATTTTTCGTTTGACGGGTAGGCCTACCTCACGATGGCGATATCAGACTGTGATGACGTCAAAGCTGCCCTTATCGGCTTTCGTACATGCGATCCTAACGCACAGACGCGGAACTCTGTGCAGCCATCAAAACCCATTTTGGGCCTACTTCTGACCGTTTTGTGTAACTTTTACTGATGTAATTTTAACGATTATGACATAATTATGGTTCAAACAATATCAAATTTCACCACAGTGTTCAGATAGTAAAATTTAATACCGCACTGCATGAAAAATGATATTCCCTTTTTTCAATGCAGTAAAGTTCATCATCAAGTTCCAAAGTTATCATTTTTTTCCGAAGCAAATAAAAACCCAAACCAAAGAAAAAAAAAGACAAATCGATGTGTTTTAAAATTTATTTTTGAGTATGGTTGAATTTTTTATAATTATTTGATCATAACTTTTAGAGCTTGTTATTTTATTTCTAACACTCTGCAGCCGCGCCTGAAAACCTGTCTATGCATTAGGCTCTTAAAAATGTAGATACTAAGCTTGCCACCCCAGTGGTTTCTTCCTTGTCATCTAAATCCTCCTTTCCACCAATTTACTCCACTCTCTTCTGTCCTCCCACAGCTTTACTCTTGCCCATGCTCCCACACTTCATTCCGTTTTCCAACGTCTTCTTGAATTAACTTTCCATTTTTCTCTTTGGCCTTCCTACTCTTCTTTTCCCTCCTCGCCGCTTCAAAAATTTTCGTCTTGGAATCCTCTCTCTGCCCATCCTTTTCATATGTCCAAACCATCTTAGACGTTCTCTTCCTAGCTTAAACTTCAATCTCTCCAATCCCAGTTCTTTCCTTATTTCATTACTTCTTATCTTGTCCATCTTTGTAACTCCCTTAAGGGCCCCTTACACGGGGAAGTTGAAAAAGTAAAAAGTAAAAAGTGAAAAGAACGAGTAGCTTTTCGAAGCCTTCACACGGACAAAGAGAAAAAGTTTGTGCCTGGCGTCACCTCTCGGCCTTTGTGCGAAACTGATGCGGCAAGAAGGGGTTACTAACCATGACAATTGTTTTCTTCAATCTTGATCTTCACACAGTACTGGCGCGTGTTTGTTTACAAGACCTAGGGCCTAGTGGAGCCTAGGCCTAGGTTAGGTACAAACCTGATGCTAAAAACGGCAACGTCACTGCCAGCCTTTCTTCAGCCGCGATCGGGTTCCGCATTGCCTCTCTATTTTGGGGCAAACTAAATGTGCTAGTTTGTGATACGCTATGAAACACAATTTTTGCGCGTATTTTTCAAGTGACAGAATAACATTCAGATGACAATCGGGCAGGAATTTCCACCGCCACTTATATATCAAGCTGTGGCAAAGGTGTTACGTTTTTCTGTATCTTGATTTCTTACCAAAGTTGAACTCAATGACAACGTTGTCGACCAATCACGGTCAACTCTTCAAGGCCATTCTACTTTTCACTTTTTACTTGTCGAGCAGAGTCCGACAAGTTGGGAGACTTTTCACATTTACTTTTCAACTTCCCCGTGTGAAGGCAACTCGAAAAGTCCATAAGCTGCATGTTATCTCTACTACAAAAAAGCTACTTTTTCTCCTCCCTTTTTCTTTTTCCTTTTTCAACTTCCTCGTGTAAAGGGCCCCTTTCATACTTCTTTAAAAACTTCATTTCTGCTGCTTCCAGCTGACTCTCTTCTTTTGTTCCACTGCCCATGTTACTGCCCCATATGTTAGTATAGGTACAAAATATGCCTTATACAGCAAAATTTTACATTTTTGTGGGAACAACTCATTCCATAGTAACTTTCTCACCAATAGACGATTACGTAAAGTCTCTGCGCATGCCCGAACTCTGCAAGGAATTCTGGGTAGTGTGTTGCAAGCACAGCCAACTAAATCTTAAATTTTCAACAAAAGCCATCAATCATTGTTTACATTGAAGAAAACACAGCCTTCTGTTCAGAGGTTTTTATAAAGTTCTGAGCAACATGATTCCCAGCATGCAATGCGCGACACAGAGTGCGCTGATGGTTTACGAAATCGTCTATGGTAAAACCCTTCTGCTTTTTGCACTCTAGATGACACTTCCCTACACACTTTTGCATCTTTTGTCAATATACTTCCCAAATATTTAAATTCTTCTTTTTCTTCTAAGACTTCTCCACGTAGTACAATATTTTTCCTGTCTCTAGGCCTGCCCTTTGTCTTCTTTTGCATACGCAAACATTCACTCTTTTTCTGATTGATTTTTAGACCAAACTCTGTAGTAACTTCGTTCCATCTGTCCACCTTCTCCTGCACTTCTCTGGCACTCTCACCCCAAATCAACACATCGTCCGCAAACACTAATGTTCTTGTGTCCCTTCCATCTGTATTTGGTTCCACTCTTCTTATAATTTCATCCATTACAACAGTAAAGAGTGTTGGAGATAACACACTACCTTGTCGCAAGCCCTCATTTACTTGGAACCATTCTGACCTACCCATATCTGTCTGTACACAACTTTCACTCCTTTGATATGTACTTTGTATCCTGTCTATTAAACCTCTTCCCACTCCTTTTATCTCTAGACACTCCCATACTTTCTCTCTAGGCAGGCGATCATATGCCTTCTCCAGATCCAAAAACACAATGTGCATTTCCTTCCCATTTTGCCATCTCCCCTCCATTGTCTGTCTTATAGCAAATATGGGATCAATAGTAGACCGTCCATCTTCTGAACCCATATTGTTCTTCTCTTAGATCTGTGTCATATACCTCCTTCAGTCTTAGTTCTATAACTTTCTCATAAATTTTTGCACACTGACACATTAATGTCACCCCTCTATAATTTTCACACTTCTTACGGTCACCTTTCTTAAACAGCGGCACAATTATACCTCTTTTCCCAATCTTCCGGTACCTTATATGTTTTTTTTTAATTACAAACAAGAAAAAGTTAGGGGGTCGGCTTATAGCCATATTCAGCTAAGGCCTATATTTGGCACAATACAGTACATTGTGTATTTACTACCTGCGAGTGCTACCACATATCAAATCAAAGACAGTGCAGTGCTTGCTTAGATTATAAACCAGTTGTGTTCACTTGTTCAATTAAACATTAAAGTATGCCCTACTTACCTACAGGGGAAGTGAGGAGTGTAAATCAAACATATTTCGAGCTACGTATACCTTCAAATGAGAACACAATGCGATTGGCATAAACACACCGACGATGATAATTTTACAATTAAGCGGTCTTTGTGGCCTAGACACAACCTCAGACTTGAGTTTAATAGGTACAACTACAATGTAGTCGCTCGCAAGTACTAGGATGGGAAGCAAAACATGTGGGGCGTGGAGGTAGAATTCAGCTATGTAGATAGATACACAAGTGCTGATTGTGGCCAAACCCTACAACCTGCTAACATGGCCTCTTATCAAGAACGTTGTACTCACAGTTGGTCTCGTCCGTGCCGTCCTCACACTGGTACTGGCCATCGCACTTCTGCTCGACACGGTAGCAACGGCCGTCCAGACATTCCGCGTAGCCTTGAGTCAGGTTACAGTTCTCTGGGCGACGATATACCTGAACGTCGCTGAACACAACCAGCCCGACATACCTGCAATCACAAGGCGTTACATAGAGTGGTACGGAGGCGTGGGAACAAGCACATAGTGTTTCAAATAAGGAAGCAAATGGATACGTTTCAAAGCAAGTTTGCAATTTAAATCTGAAATTGGCAAGATTTGTGTCGCAGTTTGCAACGAGTTTTTAAGAATTAATAGGCCAATATAAATGTGAAATATAAAAGGATTTCCTACACATCAACTTCCCCATCCCACGATCAAAAAAAAAACACTTTTGGCATCCAGCCCAAAAAAAGTCCCAATACAAAATTTTTTTAATTTCACTTTAAAAGACACATCTCCGCCTGTCTTTAAGTAGATAAAAAACAATTACTTTTCCCAAAATTTTAAATTTGGGTTTAGTGGTACCTTTCACCGAAATTTTTTGGGTTTTTTACAAGAATCTACTGAATGTACCCCCACTCCATTGCTGTACAAATAATTTAAAAAAAATGCAGAAATTTACTTACTCAAAAGTCCTGTTGGCGTCGTTTAACCGTACGTGGTTTAAGGGGAAAAATTTAAAACAACTCATCTGGGTCTCCCTCGTGGGGAAAAGCCACGAGTGGACAAACGTTCCGTTTGTTTCCCATCAAAATGTGGCCATTTTTCGTCAGCACCTGCCCAGGATAAGGGGGAAAAAAACAAATTATTACAGATAGATAGTACTAGTTTTTTGGGGAAAAAAGGGTTAAAATTTGTACAAGATTTTAGAAAAGCATGGCATCAGGGGGAGAGTTAGGCCAAAACAAAAAATTGGATATTATTTTTTCAAAAAAATTTTTAAAAAAAAATAAAAACAACAATATTAAACCAGTTAAAGGGAAGGTTGGGGTCACTTAAAAACATTTGAGTGCAATGTTTGAATGTATGTTTCTTTTCATTATCATTCTACAATATTTTCAAACACTAGGTATAGGATTTGTCGAATAGGTACAGTATTTCTTTTTAGATTACAACTAGGTACATTCTGGTGCCAAACATTGGGAATGGGGTTCCAAAAAAAGTGTGCCCTGCCCGGGGAACTTTAAAAACGGCACAGCGTGAATGGGCCCGGCCCGGGCTTTTAAACACAGAAAGTCCCTTGGCTTTAGGTGAGCTCTTTGGGCCGGCCTCCATGGTTTTAAAAACGCCCTGCCCGATCCCGGGGGAAGGCCCAAAACGTAGGCACCGGGCCGCCCGTAGATCGCCACCTCACCTTCTCCCCGGGTTTGCGGGCCTTCGGTTGTTGATGAAAACCGGGAAAAAAAAGGGCAGAAACTTGCCCTAAAAACCCAAAAACACTAGTTAAATTGAAAAAAAAAACAAATTAGTTTTAAAAATTATAAAGAAAAATACTATCTTCATATTTGAGTTGAGTTAAATTTCCCAAAGGTTGAAATTGATTAATAGTTTGATTTTACGATAAATTTGACTAAAAATGTTTTGGGACTAAAGCTGCAAATTTTGCTTTACGAAAACCAAAAACTATTTTATAGGGTAATTGCAACACCCAAAAGAAGACAAAAACTAAAAATGAAGTTTGTGCGGGGCAACACATTTAAAAAACCCCCATTAGGCCCTTTGAAATAAAAACCTATTTTTAAAAACTTGCATAATTTGATTTAAAATTATATAAATAATATGATGGATGTCCAAGTAGGCCTAGGTACTCATATTTCCCTTCAGAAACCCCGTTTTAAAGCAAAGCAAAAAGTAGCCCAGAAAGGGGGTTGAGCTCACGTTATTGGGGCGAGTTTTTTTTTGACGGGGAAAATTTGAGACTGTCCCAAACTGTGTCCCCCCGTATGGGCCCCAAAATTGGTAGACCCCCTTACCGTCGGGGCCCGGCCCCCATCTGGGACCCTGGGGGTGACGGAAAGGTCCTATCTTTGGCCTGCACCTCTTTTTCCCGGGGTTGGGGCAGGACGATGCCCTTGGACATGATGACGTATTTGGGAACGTCCCCGTGGTAGAAGTTGTCTGAAACGTGGAGTATCACGTACTCGCCCACCTAAAAACGGGCGACCAAAACCCGGTTTTTGGTAAAGAAACAAACATCCCCGCTTTTACCCTGGTTGTTTTCACGATTTCTCGTTTAAAAAAACTTGATCGCCCCTCCTTCTTTTCCCTTTAAAATTGTAAGTAGAAAAAAGACTAGACCTACACAAACAAAAAAGAAAATTTAAATTTTTTTTTTTATAAGGTTTAAGGGTTTAAAATAATTTAAAAATAAAATAAAATTTGGGGAGTAGTTAAAAAAACAGTTAAAAAAAAATTGAAATAACATTCAAAAAACTCAAAATCCATTCAAAAAATTTTTCAAAAACTTTTTAAATTTTTAAATATTTTTTTTTTTAATTTAAAATTTTTTTTTTACACGTTTTTTTTACATTTTGTCAAAATAATCTCAACTTTTAGATTCCCTAGTTTTTCAATGTGATTTTTTTGTAAATTTTGCATTGAAAAAATTAGTTTCCCCTTAAAATTTAAAAAGGGGGGGGCCCCCCCCTTTGTACACAGAAAGTTATGTAGGGTTTTGGGTTCTTCTTTGAAAAATCCATTGAATTAACTAAGACTTTAAACTACCACAGTTAAAGGGGAAACCGGTACCCATGTTTTTTAGGTGCTTCCCTTTGGGTGCTGTGTGGGCGGGACACCTTGATGTGAGGTTTTTGGGTGAGAAAATGGGGCAACAAACTGAAGGTCGCTGGTCCCCCTGTTTTACCACCGCTGTCTCAAGTCAGCAGATACCTTCATGACTGGACACGGCCCCCAACTCCTTAAAGCGCCTGTTTTTCTTCGTGCCTGCAAAATTGAAGGAAACCCAAAGGGAAAACGGGAAAAAAAAACCATGAATCATTTTAAACCCCAAAAGTTTGCCCCTTTGCTAAACAATTTTGAAAACAAGTACCATTTTGGGGTTGTTTTATTGCCTAACACGTAAATATTGGGGAGTTTTTTTGCCTTTTTTTTAAATTTGACGTAAAGAAACAATAAAAAACATTTTTGGGTTAAAATCCTGTGTGACCCATAGCATAAACTATCAAATTTTTTTTATTCTGAAGGGGTTTTAAACTATAGACCATTTTCAGAAAATTAAAATGCGCCCCTGACGCTCTGTTTCAAAGCATTTTGGGGGAAAGGGCCTTTACATGCTAAATTCCATAGATGGGATTGTGGCGACTGCACTGACATTGTTGGAAAAGCAGTTCTCCCCCACCCCGAGGGGATATGGCATTTTGCATGAAAAAACCCCCTTTTTTCCCCTAATGCTTTTTCGCGCGCATATAGAGGGTGCTGGGGGTTTTGGGAAAAACGTTTTATTGACTAAATTTCAGGGCTACTGTCTCTGTGAAAACACGTTAGAAACCCACCCCGCTTGTGTTCCCTAGGTCGATCTTGGGAAACCCCCAGATGCCCTCCTGTTTTGTTTAAACTGAACTGCGTGGGTTCCAAACGAGCGACGGCCGCCGCCCCGGGAGTTTATCTCGGTCGGGCAAAAAATCCCTGTTGTTCTCCAGTTGTTTGGGAAATGATTTGGGGGAGCCGTCCTTTGGGAAAGAGACTGCGAGCTGTGAGGCACAGGGACACAATCAGTGTTTGGGCCCAAAGTATAGGGACGTATGAGGAGGGTTTCTAAAATATAACCAGGGGGGCCGCTGTGGTCTTGAAAAAAAAAGTTGCAATTAAAATGTTTTTTTAAAGTGGGGTACCTTTTCTTTAAGTGATATTATGGGAAAAAATTTTAGACTACAATAATTTTTTACTTCTTCACAAAAACCCGGCCCAAAGGGATGTTTTTACTTATTAGGGGGGTTTTCGTACAACCTTTTTTGAAATGACTTTTTTGGTTCCCGGCGTTCGCTCTAGTGTTAAAACTGGCGCTCATAACACTAGCCTTTGAAGCCAGTGTAAAGGTACCCGTTTTTAAAAGCGAGTATAGGCCTCGGGGATATTTGAAAAATTTTCCCAAATTCAAAAAAATGGGGTGGGGGGGGATTATGTGAAGCAATTTATCAATAGTATTTATAGCCACCTTTAAAATCTGAGTGGTCAAAAAAAGGGGGCGGCCCTTTCTCAAGGGGCGGGCCCCTTTAAACCCATAAAAACGGGGGTGTTAAAAAACTACGTCCGCGAAAAAACAAAGTAACAAACCTAAATGACTGTGTTTCATTTTATGACAACAAGTTTCACACACGGAACCCCCAGTGGCTCGGGGTCGGCCACAAGACTGTTTTTGGGACCTTTCAGATTTGTTTTAGGGGAAACACGCGTTAAAATTCATGCGCGGGAAATTTTTAAAGTTTTGGGGGCTTAAATTTTAAAAGTTTAATGCCCGATTATAAAGGGGGATTTGGGTGATGAAAAAGAACTACAAAATGGCCCACGAGCGGTTTCAATAAAGTTTGACATAGAATGGCTGGAGGTTTTAAGACTTTTCGGTTACCCGCCCAAGAAAATCGACCTTGATAGAAGGTTGTAGATGCGCGCCATGGAAACCTTCAATCACTTCGTCGAGGGTTTGGTTTTCCCACTGTGGTCCCTTATCGTGATCTCGGTCCCCCCCAGAGTGGAAACCCTACTTCCGCAACTCTGACATTGGGTTTGCGGAAAAATCGTGGATTCCATAGAACTAAAATAAACCATTTGGGTTTAAAACAACCCAAATCATTTGGAAAAAATAAGCCTTGCTTCAAGGGATGACATTTTGGGAAAGGTTTAAGTTTTTGGGAAACGATTAAAGGGTTTACTTCTCGCATGGCAAAATGCAAAATAAGTTTGTTCTTGCTAGGGAGTAATTATTTCAAACAAAAATGTGATAAGTACCAAAGCCCAGATGCTTTAAAACAGATAACAAAAAAAAACTTTTTGAAATTGGGGACAAATGCAAATTAAGTAAAATTTGGAAAAAGTATACTTGGGTGGGTGGCCCTACCCGGAAACCTCAAACATCCCCAAATGAGAAAAAAAATAAGTAAAAGTGTATCTACTTTCAAATTTTTGTTTTGGGATCCTAAAAATGTCGTAAATCCTTTGTTGGATACCAAAAAGGGTACTTTCATCCTGCAAGTAATTTTAAAAATTTTATTAATGAAAACAAATTAAGGAGAAACAAAGAAAAATAATATTGAAAAGTATTTGTAATACAAAGGGCTGAGAATGAACTCAATTAGAACTAAAAAACCCGAAAATTTATCTGTAAACCCTTTCATTACACAAATCAAAAAGTCGAAGGTTTTAATTTTTAAACTCTTTTCAATTTAAAACTTTTTTTAAATTTCATATTTACAACAAGGTTTTTTAAATAGCCATTGAATGTCATATTGACGCCCCCCGCACCCCTTTTTTTTACATAATAATTTTAAATATATCTAGGACTATGTTGCATAAAAAAAAGTGTTTTGCCCATTGTAAGGGCACCATTTGTCTTTAAGAAACTTATTGTATTTAAATTTAGATTGGAAAAGGGTTTTGAAAGGGGGGAAAGCATAGAGAACAAAAACCCCAGCCTGAAGGAAGGTTTTAGATCTGCTTTTTCTGTTTAAATCCCAAAGTGCTGCGGGGCCCAAACAAATCAGCGCGCAAGTGAGCTTTGCAAAAACTTTTAACTGTACAGCACTTGTTTAGAATTGTGTCACCTTAAAACAGTCTAAAGGACCTTTTTTCAATAAGAGAAAGCAAATCTTAAGCCCCTGGACGGGAATGAACAGAAGATACAACCCGATCCCATCACAAAGGTGAAGAACTTGTTATGCGTTGGTTGAGCGATATAGGACTTTTGCGCCGGGTTCTTCGACCCCCCCGCGGAGCTGCGTGAGGGTGGCGCGCAACGTGGGTTCCCCCGGGGCCCGGGCCCCGCGGGTGTAGTTGGCCTCACCTTTCCTAATGTAGCGGTCCGTCTGAAGAAGAACGGGGGCATCGTCCTTCACCGGGACACAACAACAATAAAAGCCATCGGGAACAGGGGCCTCAAAAACTATAGGTTGGAACCGGCACTCGTAAAGATCAAGCAAGAGCACGCGCCCAACGTTTAAATTTACAAATGACATTAGGTAGGGCAGCAACAATGCAAAAAAACAGCCCCCAAGGATAATACAGAAGTCCCTTATCGAATTTTTACAGTTAATGAAGGTATCCCCTCACACTTGGATTAAAAATTTAAAAACCCGGGACTCCAACATCAATAGGGCCCACTCACAGACAAACAAACCTACCTCAAACCCGGTCTGGTATTTCCTCCACTTCAAACGTGGCTTCCTCCCTTGTACTCCAAAATCAATGTAGGCCCCATCACAACAGACCTCCTCAAACCTGGTCTGGTGTATTCCTCCATTCAAACGGGCTTCCTCCACTTGAAACCCCGGGGGGTTTACGGATGGTGCCGGTACTTCTACATCACAGACAGACCTACCTCAAACCTGGTCTGGTAGTATTCCTCCACTTCAAACGTGGTTTTCCTCCACTTGTACCCCAAACCATCAATGTAGGGCCTACATCACAGACAGACCTACCTCAAACCTGGTCTGGTAGTATTCCTCCACTTCAAATGTAGCTTTCCTCCATTTGACCCTGGGCGGTGATCTGTATGATCCACTCCCGAACACTGGCTGGTCCGACAACTTGTAGCTCAGGCTCACCGTGCCCAGGTTAGACTGGAATCAAGAGCAAGTTTCATTGTTGCTGTGTATGGACAAGTGCAGAACATTACGTAGAGAGTAAAGTTACCCATGTTGAGATATATATTTCACTTGAACAATAGTAGTTTTGCTCTAAGGTATGAGAGCAATGTGGACGACAAAAATATAGGCCTAGAACGCCCACCTATTGATCACAATTAATCACATCAAGCAGGCTCGTTTATTTTTAACATCATCTCATAACTACATATACAGTATAGTGTGAATCCTAAATACAAATCATGCACGAAACACAAAGAAAACTTAATAGTACGTACTTGAAATTAGTAGCAGGGAGTACAATTGATAGAATGAATTCATCAACACACTTGTCGCCGGTATTGTTTCATAAACACTTTAACACTTAACTGTAACAGACTACAGTGGGACGCACCTGTCTGGAGAGCCACCGCCGCTGATGTGGCGATTAGGGTCCGCATGTACACGTCAACAGCGTCGTCAAACGCCTTCAGCTCAGTGTTGATCGGGATCGTGCGGAAGTAACTGGGAAACAAGACAACGACGAGTTAATACCAGAGGGAACTACCAGCAATCGGCGGCACACGGGTCTGGGAGGGTTTCATTCAGCTATGCAGCAGACAATGTTTCGTAAAGTTGGATTGGAGAAAGGTCGACCGGCTGGGTCTTAGGATGTCTTACCATGTTAGGTAGTGCAACAATGCTTTAAGAGACAGTAAGTGTTGGCAGATGAAGGCAATGGATGCGGGATGTGGGTCCAAGACTCCAGGTTCTATGCTTACGACATTACTGAGCCTCAACTGAACAAGCCAAAGCTCGAGGGCCACAGAGCAACTTGAGCTAGGCGTTGGATAATTTTGGTATAGTTAGCAAGGAACTGTAAAAAGTTCTAAATTGTTTTACTTGAGGAAAGTGATGGAGAATGCACAAGGGGCTGCTGAAAACACAATTTCAAAACACTATCATGTATAATACTTCCGTGTAGAGAGAGTACGACTAACAAACACAAGTGTACCGTCCGCAACTAGGATAACGTGCCCCACCAACCTGTCTGGCCCTGCATGTAGACCGGCTTGTCCGTCTGAACGAAGATGGTCATGGAACGCTGGGAGAAAGTGATGATGGTCTCGTTGATAAACGCCGTGCCTCCCATCAGACCGTCGTACTGTCCCTCCACCCGCAGCTTGTAGATACCGGGCACGCTCGTGGCGGGAACCTGCGGACGGGAGGGAACGCACTCGGTCAGAACACTAGACCAGGCCTCTAGTTCAATCACATGTCATGTGCTCTTAGTGCATTGTCTACCATCTAGTGCTACACATTGTCAATATTATTATTGTAAAATAAACAGCTAAACAAAAAAATATTATAATGCTAAAAGGAAAAGAATAGAATCCATTATTTATTTTTTAAGTTTGAAGATTTAATTTTTGTAATTTGTAGTAATACTTTAAGTAAGTACTTTTCATTGTAATATAAGTAAGACCTATGTGACAGACAACTTTTTAATTTTGATAAGCAAATGGAATCAAATTTGGATTATTGAAAGTATCGTCAAATGGCAAGACCTTGTTTGTTGTAACGTTTTAATGAAAAAGACGTAACATAAGACGAAAGCATTTCTCCTCATCCATGGAACGCTTCATCCCCTACTTGTAGCGCAACAGACAACCTGTCCTTTGTTAATCAGTTTTTATAACAGAAGAGGATAGACGTTAAATAATAAATAAATAAATAAATAAATAAATA
The DNA here is from genome assembly GCA_024449915.1 of Sweltsa coloradensis. Lineage (NCBI taxonomy): Eukaryota > Metazoa > Arthropoda > Insecta > Plecoptera > Chloroperlidae > Sweltsa > Sweltsa coloradensis. The sequence goes on along the minus strand of JAMZAV010003257.1, from coordinate 6,406 downwards.
AATAATAAATGAACGCACCCTCATGATGAGCGTCTCTGGGATCCCCTCCTTCACCTCCTGGTTGTCGGCGCTCATCTCGACGCCGTTGCGAGATATCGACGCCCGTACGGTGAGCGGCAGCGGAGCCTGAAGAACGGTCACCGCCACTCGGTACACCTGGCCTGGACGAACCATGCGTGACGCAACGATGAAGTACGTCCTGGACAGATTAAAGTACAACTTTCTTTACGTGTGCCACAACAATCTCACACTTACAGAAGACGTTGCCGGCTGTCAAATTTCACAATAGCTGAGCAGAAATAATGATTAATAATAGCCTAATAATAATAATCATCATTAAAAAAGGTGAGAAACGGGTCATTTCGCCGCGTCGCGTGTTTACACTTACTGGTGTGTGAGTTCGACGTTTCGGAACCACTGTGGGATCCATCTTCAGGACGACTGCTTGTTGAAAGTGCGTTTACTCGTTGTCTCTCTCTGCACGAAACATCACCACGAGAATAAAAGAACACAAAGCTCACTGTGCTAAAGGTTACGACACAAAGTCGGCGGTAGCCAAACATGAGTTAGAACACATAGGTGACGATAACCACCAGATCATGTTTGGAGACACCAGGGTACTTAGTTCGACCCCACGTTTCTGGCCCAGACTAATTCGTGAGGCAGTGGAGATTAAGAAGAATCCCAACAAATTTAATGGAGACGATGGCTATAAACTAAGTGCAACATAGACCCCCTGTAATCAACACAACCACTTACAATCACATGACAAACACACCCCACCCGCAGACGTCACAACAAGGGGGTGTAACATCTACCAGCGAGGCTGCAGCCGACGCACACGTGACCAGCCCCACTGCCATTGGTCAAGGCATTCAAACACGATCCCGAACGAGAGAGACAACGAGTAAACGCACTTTCAACAAGCAGTCGTCCTGAAGATGGAATCCCACAGTGGTTCCGAAACGTCGAACTCACACACCAGTAAGTGTAAACACGCGACGCGGCAAAATGACCCGTTTCACACCCTTTTTTAATATATTCGGGCCGTGAAAGTCTTAAATGTTTTATAATAATCATCATCATAACTCAGTTCCAACTGGGGCATGAAATGAAGAATGGTTATAAAAAAAGTAGGCTACCAATGATTGGATTACAAATCAATGCCTGAAATTATAATATAGTAATGGGATTCACCTTCAAATACAATATAGGTAAACGGTTGTTCAGTTAATAAATGTACTGCAGGTCATGTAGCAGAAGAACAACTTGGGACCACATTATTTTGTAAGCTACTGGAAACACAGCTACTAGAAACACTAATTTGTTGTTATTTTGAATTCTGATAGAAGGGCCTATGACTACCTTTAAATAGTGATGAATTTATGTAATGATTACTAGGTGTACAAAAGAAGCATAGGAGCTGCTCCATTGGAAGTTTGCAGACGGTGACGTCACCGGCTGGCTAGTTCTAGCCAATCAGCGGTCCCTAATTTAAAATACTGGTCGCTCATTGGCCCGCTCGGCCCCGCCGATGCCGCTAGCAAATGCATTTTTTTGATGGAGCAGTTAAACTTATCGTTACATTATTTTGAAATGCTCACTTTAAATTCTCTTCAAAACCTTACTTTACCATCTAGGTAGAACTAAGGCATAATTAACTCAAAACAGGGATTTATTCAATGACTTGTTTTAGAGATTGTGGCTTTGAGTTCATCTATTTATCTTGTCTCACTGTATGGAGTAATGATTACTTTCAGTGGGTCTAGCAGTTAGTCATTCTTCTCATCAAGTGTTGGTTCTAATGCCAGGGCTGTACATCCTGCTCTTCCTGGGGAGGGGTGCATTGTGTTATAGGGGATGATAGCTTTTACGGCTGTCCCAGGGGGGAGGGGTTATCAGGGATTTCACTCTTGGCTTCCGGAATAATTTTTTACCTTGAGCATGAACGCTAAACCCCTCCGACTCTTGTTCAAACTAAAGTGTCTTGTTCTATTACGCCCGAGAGACAGTCTCAAGTACAGCCATGCAAAACACTTTTCAGAGTCATATCTGAAGAATGCTACAGAACACCAACAATGAAACCAAGTGATTACTTGTAAGTGGGTTGAAACATGGCTTCAAAATTCAATATTAATAATTTGGCTTCCGTGATCACAGCTGGATAAAAGATTTCACTACATTTCTGACCAAAAATATTGAGCTTTGACTTTTTGAGACATCTAATCTTCAGCACGCTTCTCAATCGAAAAAATTTGCTTAATCTTTTACCAACATTAGCATTGGGTATAACCCCATCAATAATGCAGTCACCTTTTGATTATAAAATAATGTCATCATATTTTATCGTCTTGCATCCCTAATTTAGTAAATGTCAACTCACGCCTCGTTTATGATGACGTTGTTGTCTTGGAGGGACTGGGCTCGGCCGGGTCCAGTCGTTGCCCTGCCACTGCGGCCGGGGGTCTGGTAAAGCCGGCTGTCCACTCCGGTCCAGCCGTGACCTGTCCCCGTTTCCCGCGAAGAAGACGGCGTGAACCTGTCTCGGTCTCGCGGAGTCGCGGGGGTGAACCGGTCTCGCGTGGACGCGGGGGTGAACTTTTGGCCGGTCGGCTCCACCAGTATCAGTAGGATGAACACAAACATCCTGACAATCTGGAACAGAAAGCAGACATCCGATAAGATATGTGCTTGAAATGTTCACAAAATAACACTTTTCGATACAAATTTAGGTGCATTGAATTATTTGCAAGTTACAACTTAAAACTACTAAACTAAAACAAACTAAAACATAGGCCTACTACTTTGCCATAATATTTGACAATGGATGCAAACCAGAGTCGATAAAAGGGGGTTTTCCCCCCCTTTGGGGAGGTCCCCTTACTCCCAAGTCAAAACGGAATCTAACGTCCTGCGCGCTGAGAGCGGGTCCAATGTGGGAAAATAATAAAAGCACTGCACGCTAAATACGGTCAGTAGATTATCGATGTGCAGTGACACTGAAAACAACAAACAACAGACGAAACGTCAAACTTCAAATTTTTATTTCAATCATATTAGCCCTGGGCCCTAGTCTTTTAAAACGATTTACTTTTGATTTTATTTTGTACTATAAAGTGTTGCGCAGGCGTCAGTGACATTTTCGTGCGAAAAAATTTGAGATTGCCTTGTTCAGCCTAACGGACGTAAGTGTAGCCTGGGCCCCAGGCCACATACAGTTTCAGCGTAGTACGCCCTAGACCACTCAATCGAATCTTGACATACATATTGTCGGCCTAGCTCCTAAGCTTAGGCCCTACTCCTCAAAAATATCCTCATTAATAAGAGGTTTGCTTATGCCAAACTTCGCCAACTTCGATCGTATTTAATATTTTGCGTTCCCTTCGCCATTTGTCGTCATCGCTGTTAACTACTAGTAGAAAAGGGGCCCCGGAAATTTTTTGAAGTAGTTCCATCAATCGCACACGGGAGTCGCGCGGAACTTGTTTTCCCAACGCCAAAAACCGACTTTTTATTAACCAGGGCGGTATGGGGAGTTGGAGCCCTCCCAAACGGGAAACTTCTTTATCACTCTGAGCAAACTCATTTGTGGTTTGAAACGAAAATTTAAAACTGGTAAAATTGGTAATTATCATTGCCTAGGAACCGGGGGGGGGGGAGGGGGGGGGGTAAAACTTAAATGAGTTAAATATTATCCCAGAATTTAGAAGTAAATATGCCCCTACACTTATACAATTCAAACAGTCACCTTGATGAAACGAATATTTTGCCTGTATGCTTTGTCATTGTATAAAAGTAGGTTAAAATTTACTAAAATGGGCCACTTCACGTTCATTTTTTTGTTTTAGACCGCAGGTTTGAAGTCAAAAATCGTTTACAGAGTCCGAAAGCAGTAAAAACATTACGAAAAAACTGTAGTATGGTGAATTTTTTGCCGCCTTCCGCGAAAGGGCCTCTGGCAGCTGGGGCATGCCCCAGACCCCAGCTGCCGTCAACAAAATCTTCTAATGGTTTTTGCCCCCCCCCCCCCAAACTTTAAAATCGGCCCTACGTTGCCTTGGGAATTACTAATTAAACATTTAGCAGATTATTTTAAAAGATTTAATGTGCTAGTGCTAGTATATTAATCAATGGTTGTAAAATTAAAATTTAACATGTACTTCATTATGGCCAATGAATCAAAAATGATTTTTAATCAAATGCGTTTTTTAAACCACAGTTTTCCTTAAAAATTTTTAGCCCAAGTGAAACAATTTGTAAATATGGAGTCCAGATTAAATTTATATAATGTTATATTCCGATTATTAAACATAATGGAGACAATCAAAGTGGAAAATTGAACAGCATTCTTTTCCATTGAAATTATTTTTGAAATCAAAATTTAGACAATAGAACGATGAGATACTTCATGTAGGCCTACAGGTTTCAGGGGCACATTGCAAATGAGATAAAACGATTAGTATAGTAAACGTCAAACTTAAAATTACCCCAACTCTCTGCTACACTAATCAAAGTGTGCGATCAGTAAATCAAAAAGTGACTAGTAACAATCAAAAGTCACCTAGCAAAACCCCCTCTGGTACGGGCTGGGACTTACAAGGGTGAACCTCTAGGATCCGTACCAGCTATTCATTTTTTGCTGCAGATGATGAAACTATATTATTACCTGCCGAATTTATAAATCTAAATCACTTTCATATGCCGATCAGCCCCCCCCCCCCTTGCAGTTTCCTGTGTAGGGGACAAACAATGTGCACGTGGGTGGGGTGGGGTGTTTGGGTCGTAAACCGGCTGTGCACACACCAAACATGACGAGCAACGAATCAATGACTGCTGGACCAATTTTAACAGGGAATAGGACACATTTGGCAGTAAGCCATCACAGACGCTATTCACTCGGCCAGGAAGCACCGACGTATATGAAGCTTTGCAAAGTTGTCCATAAAGCATACATGGGCAGCCTTACAAATAAAGATTTTCAAAATTTATCTTAGTCAGACAGGAAAAGAATCACGAATGTAGTCAATTTAGGACTTTTTTAACAAAATCGAAATTCGTAAAACTAATTTATTTTTTGAATAATTTCAAACCAAATTTCAAAAATGTGTTTTGTGGAGCCCTATATTTCCACTTTCGTGGGATATGTTCAAAATTTCAAGTTCATCTGCGGTGTCACCGTGTCAGTCGGCCGAGCGAACAGCAATTTTTCCCTTACACTCGCTTAAATACTCACTCTCATTACACTGGGGTTGTAATCACAGGTAGCAGATGAACAGACGCTACATTCGTTACAGTAACCTTTGTGTCAACTTTTACTTCTGCAGTGTGTTACAGTTTAGGTGTTAATTGTTGGTCATGGAAGTCAAATTTATTGTCCGCATACAAATATTGAACTGTTAATATAATTGACTGGATTTATTGGTGTTGATTTTGTGTATAATCCTGTTCCCAACGCAGAACACACGGTCGGTTGACTCGGTCACAGATAACTCGGTTCTCTACTCGAGCGGAGATATTCGTATTTCATAGTTGATGCGCGTGAAACAGAATGAGTGAAACTGCGTGAGAACGAGTTTCAGATTATGTGGTGTAAGTGCGCAGTCAACCGTTGGGTCATAATGCACCACTATAGCCTAGGGAGTGTGGGAAGGAGAGGACAGGGCCCGTGCTGGACAGATCTAGACCACAGGCGGGACGGGAGAAGATAGGGCGTTCTCATGTCGCCGTCGTTGTCATGTTCTTGTCGTCGTTGTTGGAAGGGGGGGGGGGGTGAGGAATACCAGAGCTTGTGTCTAGTTTCGGTTTGATGTTTGCGAGATGTTATTTGCCTATTTTCTAGCTTTATCAACATGGATCAAATTCTACCGCGGGCCCAGGCGGAGTGCATGCGACAACACATACCTTTATGCGGAGATGTATATCGATATGTAGGCGGGTCATACCTACTTTACAAACTTACTTCCGAGGCGAACCTTGCGCGACAAAGAGGGTGTGAATAAAACATCAGTTCTAGATTTAAGTTTCGGGTTAGATTAGATTTCTAGATTACCCAACAGACAGACAGACAGACAGACAGACAGACAGACTGACAGACATACAGACCGATCGAGTCGGCGAAGTAAGGAACAGATTTGCATCCGTGGAAGTGGATGGAGCAAGATAATTGCTCTGCCTGGCCTGGTGTAGACTGTAGGGGATGCGGTCGCCACCCCTGGGACAAGTGAATTAATGAAGGAGGGTCCTCACTTGCACTTGCAGACAACACTCCACTCCACTCGGCTCAACGAGTGTTCGGTTGAGATACGGGCCAACCTGGACCCACATCCACGTGCGAGCAACAGAGACACAACTGCAAGAGGCCAACTTTTCGCCAAGCTGGACCACATCCACGTGCAGACAGACCAAA